>NDXB01022735.1:0-24820 GCA_002631895.1 Agapornis roseicollis
TCTAAGGAAGAAATTCTTTGCTGTGAGGGTGGTGAGGCACTGGAATGGGTTGCCCAGGGAGGTAGGTTGTGAGTGCTCCATCCCTGGCAGTGTTCAAGGCCAGGCTGGACGAAGCCTTGGATGGCATGGTTTAGTGTGAGGTGTCCCTGCTTTTGGCAGGGAGGTTGGAACTGGATGATCTTAAGGTCCTTTCCAACCCTAGCTATTCTATAATTCTAAGCCAGCTCCACAGCCAGGCATCCCACCATGTAACTATTCTGCTTTATCAAACACAACAGAAAACCACCAAACCCCAAATATTCAAGTCCTGTGTCTCAGCAGAGACCCTGGGGTTCTGCCAGGAAAGCCCAATTCAGCTGCGGACTCTCTGAACCTGCACCTTTTATTCAGCCTTGACACCTCTCTATAGGAGAGTGAGGGAATGCTTGAAGTCAGTCACCGGCAGGATCAGTACCAGTGCTCAACCCAAGTTTCCCCTTCATCTGCCTGACTAAATCACACTCCATTTCCAGAGTGACTGTGCTGGAGCCCAGCTCTCCCCTCCTGCCTGCTGTGCCTCCCCAGGGTCTGCCCCAGCTCTTCCATCTAGTCAGAGAAAGTAAACAGAAGCAAAAGCCAAGTACTACTCCTCTGCTCTCCAGCACCATCACTCTGCTATATCCCTCATGCCAACACTATTCCCAGCCTCAAGATTCAGACCAGGCTTTCTCACCCTTTAGCACCATCCCAGTGATTTCTACGTTACCATGCTCTCTCAGCCCTGAAGAACTGCATCAAATTGCATACATTGTAGGGAGCAATGCAGCACTCAAGCCCAGCTGCAGAAACTCCTTGTAAGGTTCACTGCTCCTCCATGGGCAGCACTAACCAGGATTCAAGTTGCAGAAAAGTAAGGTGCCATTAAACTATCAGTGCTGCAGATTCCAAAGTTGACATTTTTGTATTTTTCTATAAAATAGCAGTGAAAAAGCCTACATGGGTTCTGACACTGAATACCTCCTCCCAAACAACAGGTGACCAAGCCTAAGGTTTTAGTGATGTTTTACACAAAAGAGGAAACTTTCAGTCCGTATTGGCAAGAAGGGTGATTCCCTTCCTCTCTTCCTTTCTTAAACACCATGCCTACAACCTACAAGTTGGAGCTCTTGAGAGGTGTTTTTTTCTTCATTTGGAGTAGCAGCCTTTGGCAGCTTAGAAAGAGCAGCTATACATACTGCAGCTTAAAGCAATGTCACATAGAAAGGAAAGAAAAAGGTGGCCTGCCTCCTCACGGTTTCTTGTCCTTGTTTTTCTTGAGGGATCCTCTTCTCTGTTATCATTCATATTCTGGTCAAAATCCTTCAGTTCCACTGATCCCGGAGGCACTTTCTGGTAGTTCAGACTTGCTTCTGGAATGTGCTGCACCAACTTGGAAACAATGAGCAATGAGTCATTAAAAATTAGTAGGGAAGGAGGCACACAGGCACTCACTGCAGATTTTCAGGCAAGCCCCAGACAGGTATGGGTTCCTAAGCAAATTACTAGACCCCAATCCTGCAAGCATCTACCCACTGCAGTCATCCTGTCAAACTCAGTGGGGCTATTTCACTTTATAACTTTGATTCTTGAGCAAGTATTTGACAAGTACATCTTTGCCTTTTTTTATTTTAGCTAAAACCCAAAAAAGGCCATGTCTTCCCATATCTTATGTTTTAATATATCAGTGCAACATTAAAGCCACATTAAAATCATTCAGAAACCATTTAATAACACATGGAAGAGATGAAAAAGCACTACAAACCCACTGATAATGCAAACAATTAACAGGAAGAGCAGAAAAGACAAGACAGCTACTCCTGTGTGACAGAAACTCTAAAAGGGGAGGAGAACAACAGTGACAAGACAGAGATACAAAAATAATGGGATGGAAAGTGCACCTGAGATGGATATGCCAGCCGAAAAGATCTACGAGCAATCTGTGTTAAAACAGAAACAAAGAGATCAATGCTACTGAATGGCTGTGACAGCAAGTATCAAAGAGAACACATGGTTGGGGGTTATTTTGGGTTGACATTCCCAAAAGCGGCACTCCTAAGGAGCAGCACTCAATGCCCACCCTCCCACATGCACTGAAGCCCATGGAAGTCCTGGTCACCAACCAGCTCTGCAGGGGTGGTCTTGCGCAGCTCCCCAGTTACTTTGCAATGGACTGAGTGAAATCCAGCAGCCCTCTGAGCACAGAGAATGGGTTAAACATACAGCCCAGGAGGCTCTTTCACTGACAAAGCACACAGCTCTTGTGAGGAAATCATGTGCCATCCAAGGTCCAGCCTCCCCACACTCTATGCAATAGCACTCGGGTTATACACAGGCAGAAGGTATGAGATATTAGGGTATAGGGGCACAGCAGTCCAAATGCTTAAAAAGAGAAGCTTATTAGCTAAACATCTTTTCATGAAGTGCAGAAACTGTAAGTTAGGCTGTCTGAAGCGGCCAAACAGCATCATGAGGGAATGAGATATTCCTACAGTCTAACCTACATCACAACCAGTTAAAAACACAGTAGGGACAGCACCTGCTCCACCATCACCATGAGAGTTTCATATGTGACCTGGTCTCTTCTCATGTTTTCTGTTCTGTCACATGTGGAAGCATTTCCTCCTGTCATACCAGCACTCATACTGATTACACGAAGCAACAAGTTAACAAATGTAATTGGGCTCTTCAGTTTTTGCTGTATCATTATCAACTTTAAAATAAGACCAACCAAAAGAATTTCACACAGGGGTAAAACATGCAGAAGTGGCCAGTGATTTGAGTTGACCTCCTAGACTGCTTGCAGCAGCTGTGCTCAGTCTGACTGCTCTGCTCTGCAGAAAGCTGGGTCCTACAAAGCCTACACACGCACAACCCAAAGCATCCCAAACAACTTGTGACTTTGGTAAACAGGAATCATCAAGGTTTCACCTTGCTGAACGATTTTTGGGTTTGTTTGGGGTTTGTTTGGGGTTTTGTTTTTGTTAATTTGTAGCATTAGTCAGCTCGGTATGCCAAGAATTTAGATTATTATAAACTCTACAGCTGAGGCTACAAAACCAAAAGCAACCCAAACATGCACTGAGGAAACTGAAAACCTCCCTCACAAACATCCAAGACAACACCAGGCCTGAAAGAACAGAACATGAAGAATAAGGGTTAAATCTAAGGCTCCATCTTAACTTTGAAGAGAACACACATGATTTTAGTCTTTAACCAAGCATTGCAATAAAAGTATTTTTAAAAGCAATTCATTTAAGGCTGAGAAATGCCACACACTGGTCCAAAGTGAAGCTTCTGGCATGGCATTAAACTCTGCTTTTTTCCCCCCACATTATTAGAAGAAGTATCAATATTTAGTAGTACAAAATCAAGAGCTAGAAGAATAGCATACAACACTGCAAGAGCCAGCGCAGTACAAGAGACAAGCACACACAGCAAACATTTCTCAGTCACAGACTTCCTTTTATCAGATGTTTCAGTACATTACTATTGTAACTGTTGTAGCTATTGTCATCACTATGTCCTCTCCTAGAATATTTAATATAAACTACTTTATTAAACACTAAAAAAAAAAAGAAATCACAGTGCCTAACATCATACACACTGATATTCAAGTGTTTCCTAGCAACTTCTGTGCATTAAGCCAAAATAACTATTTTAGCACAGATCCAGCAGCATGTAAGCTGAGGGAAGCATGCCTGCTGATTCTAGTCCAGTTCCAAAGAAGAAATATGTTTATTAAACCCACACTAGTTTATATTGCTCCCATTCACAACATGACCCCCAAGATGCACCATTCAGGATCCAGCTTCACATCTCAGCACTGTCAGTAGGAAGTCCTGCTGATTTAACCTGTTTCTGACTACCACTAACATGAAGCAGCTCCACTGATGCATGGTGGCATTTTGGGTGTAATTCAAATGGCTTCCCAGCCACTGGCCCTGCTGAAAACCACAGTGCTATCTAACCCTGAGTCCACTTAAAAACCACCCCTAGATGAACACACCAAAGGTTATGACTCCTGACCTATAGAGGTCTTCATAGGCCCCTACCTGTGCTTCTTCCTTTACACCACTGTAAGAACTCAGAAACTACTCTATAGCAGTGGGTACTGTGAGGAGCACTACCTACAGCAAGACACAACCCTAATTTTGCTCTCCTGACTATTTATTGCAAGGGGGCTGACTCGTATGTTCCATAGAGCAGCTGCAAAGCCACATCACAGAGAAACCTTCAATTCTCCTGGGTCTGAGCAATCCTGGCTTTGTGCTCCTACCACTCATCATCACAACCATGCACTTTGGAGCCCACTGCTTTGCACAAAGTAGAAACACTGTTTTAAAGGTGTTTCTTTAGCAGCAGAGGACATATCCCTCTGTATGAACTGACTTATGGCTGTACCCTTCAGTTGCACTCACAAGAAAAGTAGGTACTCTGCTTTTCTGGAAGGAAGTGAGTGCCAAGTACTGGTCATTACCAACCCACAGCAAATGTTTCATTTTCAAGTCAGAAGTAAACTAGATTTGCCACCTTAAGTGCTCAAAAAGGCAGCTGTGCAGGTGTGGCACTTGCAAGGAAACAAAGCAATAAAACACTCTCTCAAAGCCTGAAGTTATTGCGAAACATTTGTGTACTGTGGCTCTGAAAAGCCCCAGGATAAAACACCTCCCTCAGCAGGCTACAAATGACCTCATTAGCCACCCTTGCCTGATCTTCCGGATATCTCCCTAACTTTCTGCTTTGCGCAGCAGGGTCTCAGACCCTCCAAGTACTCTCTGGCAGGGTAACAGGTTTGGTCCTCAATTCTGAATACTGCTTAGACAGGTTTGCACTTCTCTCAGCAGGCAAAACCAACAGAGGACCAAGAGGCACATCTGAACAGCTAACGAAAAGAGTTGTGTATTTTTTTAAGCCCACACTGGTGGTAGACAGGAGGGATCTGGGGTTTAAACAGCAACAAAACCAAGTTTGCTGGGACCTCCTGGTGACCTTGCTGTCAAGTTCGAGCTGAGTCCCTGTGCTGTGGCACTAGTAAGCCAAATTAAGACATCACCTCTCTCATCCCCACTCCAGTACAGACACAGTTCAGGAGGAAGCCACAGCTTCACTGAAGAGCTGGAGGACAGCAGTTCCCAAGCTAACTGCATTCCTTGTTGTCTAACCTGCTAACTGGAGAGCAAAGTCCCTGCTCTCACCCATCAATACATAGCTGGAGGAAAGGAATCCAAGTAACACCTGCACAGAATTTCAACAGCTCTGGGAGAAAGGACACAGTAGAGGTACAAAATACAACTAATACAGAGTGTGCAGGTAGAGAACATGATCTGTGCCTTGTCTAAAACAAGGAGGGAAACTCTGGATCCCTAGCACAGTAGTGTAGCACACCCAGTCCATTCTGTTCTTCAGATGCAGACTTCAGAGACCAAAGTCCAACTAGAGGTCATGAGATCCTTAAGAAATAACATGACTTCCACCTCTTGCAATGCTGGCTGTGACACAAAGGAGGGCAAAATAAAGAGTGCTCTAAATAAACTGCAGTCAATCTTTATGCTGATGTTCTCTAGAACAGGGGATGAGGGTTTTTCAATGCCGCAGCAACTGGAGATACTGTCCTGGTCTCCTACCACAACCATGCCCTGCATACTTACTAGCATTTCTGTTGTCTGGGTCCTTACCTCTTCTCTCGCCGATATGGTAGAAGCAGGAGTATTGGGCATAGAGCTGAGGGAGGTGCTTGGTCCTGTCCCTGATGAACTCTGTGAGTCCCCATCTCCAGCAACATCATGAATCTCCCGAGCAAGGATGGCCACATCTTTAACCAAGGTTTGGCTGAGCCTAACACACAGGGCATTCAGTAGAGCCATTAGGACACATGATACAACAAACCTTACACTCATAAAAATATAAAATGAGCAACCACAAAAAGTTTGTGGGAACTGTAACCCTGCATAGGTTAGGAAATGAAGAGGCTTTTTTGGGCATCTTGGCAGGGCACTGAGGAGCACTCTGGCTGCATACAAAGTAGATCTACTCCCCTCCCGAACCCAGCTTCAAAGCAGAGATTTGATAAAAAGCAAATTCTAGTGACTACACACTACTGGAATGCATTGGAGGCAATCCATAAAGAGCCTATATGTTACTGCTCCCTCACCTATCCATTCTGCTTCCTTTTGGTTTTTTTCTTTTTTATAGAATACGGACGTTTTTCTTCTTGGCACTTCTTTGTTCTCCCTTACAAATACAAGGAAAGGTTTTTACTTTGTTACTCAAATAGTAAGAATTCAAATTCTCTTTCACTTTTCCTCATGGTTTATAGACCATATACTGAAATATGTTTCCGTGCTCTCCAGAAGGACTGAGGGATTACCAGGCTAAGCAAAGCATACCTTAGGGGGATCTTGTTTTTGGAAACCAAGTCTTGAAACTTCAAGCACCTTGACAGGTGTCCAGTTAACACTCAGTGACTGCAGCACTCTGCTCTACTTGCTCTAGATCTCAAAAAGAGTGTTAAGTCTCTGGATTGTTGCTAGCAGAGGTTACCAAAAAACCCCTTCAGACCAAAGGTAGCCGTTGTGGTAACTTTAAAGGAAAGCTTCTGAGAGAAAAAAGATCTTACAGCTAGCCAGCTTCATCTGAAAGATGCTTTCTTCTTTAAGTGAAGAGAACCAAGCAATGTGATAAAACTGTCAGTTCATCAAAACATTTCCAAGGAAAGAAAATGCATAATTGAACTAATAAAAAGCAATTTTATCAGCCTGCCTAAGGTGCCCCCCATCTGTGCTGGTTTGGATAGAGCTGTCACCAAACACATCCATTATATGATTCACTTATTGTAATCAAGCGGCATTTTCCCTTTTAACTCTCCCTGACTCTTCTACACCCCTCCCAGTTAATTTGGGAGCAGCAACGGAAATCAGAACTGCAATTATGAAGCAGACTCTGTGACCGAGCCCTGCAATGTGCAGTGCCAGACAAGTCTGATGCAACCATTTATTTATAGCTGCTGCAACCCGAAGCGCTCTCCTGCGCCAGGAATGCTTCTAGGAGGGAAGCCAGCATCTCCCACATACACCCTTTGTGCAGCACAGGTAACACAGCCTCATTTGAAGGCTGACACACTTTCTAGCAGCCTGACAGCAACGATCAGGCAAGAAATGAATGCCATTTTGAGATGAGTGTGGCAAGCAGTATGGGTGATATGGAACTGCTGACCAAAAGGAGACAGGAGACAGCTTCCTCAGTCAAAAGTATTTCAAGTACAGCCAGTACAATGGAAGACCAGTATTTCTGGAAAGCTGGCATAACACAGTTGCATATTAGAGATGTCAAACCTCAAATGCCACTGTTTAAAAAAAGAATCTATTTGCTTTACTGCTGAGGTCCTCCAGGCAACCATCAGGCCACCAGTATACAATAGCTCCTCGTATCCAGGAACATCAAGCTAAGCAACGACTCATTTATACACAGGGCCTAGACAGATTTGAATTCAGCTCTGCCAAGCAAAGAGGTTTCTGCCCCGCAGTGACTGCTTACTGCTCCCTCACTGGCTTCAGGCAAAGCAGCTTCAACAGTCTACATATTCAGTCTTTGCTAATCCATTTGACTTCCTCTGCAAGAGAATTAGACCAGTTCACACCAACTGCTCCATGCACACACAGTGACTTCCAGCAAAAACCAGAGGTAAGCAGGTACAGTTACTTCTTGACAGACTTCAGACTAGAAGAGAAGGCCCATCTACAGGTTGAACAAGAAACAAACCCATGTCCTGCACCTTGGCATTTTCTATAGAGAAGGTACAACCAGCACATCCTTGCACAGCCTACAGGTTTCATAAAAACCTGACAAGTCTGAACAAGTTGATGTTCAGATATGAAGGAGATAGGGAGCACACAAACAACAGGAGAGAGTGCCTCTCCTACCTCTGCACCTGGGTTTGATTTGAACACCAAGGAGAACTCATTTTTAATATGTGGGTCAGTACAGAAAGCCCCACCTCACCTGGCTATTTCTGCTATCTCTGCTGTTTGCGCCATGAAGTTGTAGGGGTCAGGATGGTCATCAAATTCTTCATCATCATCTGTTTCTCTGCCATTGTGCTTCTGCTTGCTCAGCCCAGAGCCACGTATCCTCGGTGTTTGTGTGGCTGTTGAAGTATGGGAGCGTTTGTGTTTAGGGGAGCTGTGATTTGAGCCATATTCCTCCTCCGAAGTAGAAGTGTAATCTGAACCCTGTGGTCTCCGCCTTGATGCTTACAAAACATGAATTGGTTTCAGACAGAGGAAGGTAGTAAAGAGTAACTACAAAAGGGCAAAAAGGTAACAGAGAACTAGCCCAAGAGCACAAGGAATGCAGAGTTTCTGTGCAGATTTTAAGATAAACAGCACATTCTCAGAGCTAACTTCAAAGTTGAGCACTTCTGTGGTTCACATTCCCTACACAAATTTGGAGTTGGAAATTCCAATGAAAAAGCAAAACGACTGTGTTAACTCCAGTGTAGTAAATTATTACCACAGACTTGGCTTTACATGCACAGAAGCTCTGTGTCAGTAGATGATATTTCAGACTCTTCACAGACCCACAGAAGTCCTTTGCTAAAAAGAGCCCAATTTTCAAGCCTGCAGACACCTTTCCAGTTAGCTGCAACTACAAGCATAAGTTTGGAGTGAAGAACAGATTGTGGTGTTTGGTGTTATTTGCTGGAGTCCAAATCCCGACACTGACCTTCTGCCTCACAATTCACGTTAATGACACGAGAAAGAGTGTTCACACAGTCAGGACTGGCTCCAGCCCCTGAAGCCAAGTGGAAGCTTCCCACTTATCCCAGCTGTTTCTGCAGATCTATAGACACCCAGGTCCTCCTTGCATGGGAAGTATCAAGATATCATTTGAAAACTGGGCTCCCAGTGTTTGGTGCCTCACTATACTCTCTACAGATACCACTTCATTCCCTTCTGTCTTTCCCTGGAGAATGAAGACCCACCAAACACAGAACCAGACAAGTTATTCAGTATTACAAACACCCAAATGCTTCACTGTGTTACCAAGCTTATCATAACACTAAAATATTGCAAGCAAATTAAGCCAGGATGGTAGATCATACAAACAAAAGTAAAATATTTGACATGTAAAATACAGGTAGAAACTACAGATTACTGTATAGTGAAAAAAGTATTCCTAGACATTGCTATCTTAGCTATAGCTACATAAATGTCTTGGGTTATATATATACCTTATAGATAAGGTTTATATGTATATAAACACAGAAAAATACATTTTATCATATTCCATCTGCAGAGATGGGCTTGTTTTAAATACAGGTTTAGAATCAAGCGGTCATCCTCTGTCACTGCACAGCAGTTTTGAATTCAAGAGCCTGATTTTCCACTCCTCTTTGCCAAAGGAAATCAGAATCAACTCCCTCAGTACCATTCAAATTACATGGGGTAAACAAATCATGCACACAAAGGAGCATAGGAGACAGGCCCTTAGCTTTCAGAATTGGTAACTTGGATTATTCTGATGTTATCTGTGCATTTCACATGAAGTTATTTCAGATGGCCCAACAATCTACTGGCATCTCTTGTCTCATGACTAGATAGTTCATTCTGTTCCTCCGTTAGCAAGATTAACTTTCTCCCACTGGGACAATTGGAAACTACTGTGGTTAGCTAAACACTTTAAGAAACCTTTGAATAAATCAGCTACATTTGCTTCCTTGTTCCCAAGGCTTAACACTCAGTGCTTTTAAGGGTTATTGTGTCAATCTAAAATATGTCTTGATGGCACAGTGCAATAGTTCAGTTTATCAATATTTCACTTCACAGAACAGGGTGCTAGGTGCTGATTCACTACATCGATAACAGCACTACTACAGGCACACACATCACACTTGGTACAACACAATGAAGCATGAAGCACACTAAGATGCGCAAGGTCCATAATCCTATCAAGGAATTAGGAGGTTAGTATTTTAAAAGCAACTAATTCAGAGAAAGGATTAGCATCAGTTGCTGCAACTACGGACAAGGAAGGTGTTAGCATGCTGCTACAGAGTTATAGAAATAAAAAACCAATTCATTTAAACAAAGAACTGGCCAACACTTATCATTTTTCTCCGAATGATTTGAAGTCTGTGGTCCAAAGGCAGAGGGAGGGCAAAGAGTGCCTCCTGTTTGGAAAACTCTAACCACATTATTTTGCTTTCAATTTGTCATTGTTTAACAACAAATCAGTATTAGCATCAGCTCAAAAAAGGCAAGAGAAGAGACTGTACATACTCTTTCAGCTTATTCGTGTTCTGATTTACATGCATATTCAAATGTGTCAGGGAAAAAAATATCATCAAAATAAAAAAGGAAGCTGAATGCACTAAAACAATCCAAAATCAAAACAAGCAGCAAATAACATTTTTAGCATGCAATAAAAACAAATAATTCAATAAGAATAATTATTTCAGCTGTATGAAAATGCACGAAAAGGACACATCCAGAACTTAAAGACCCCTTCAAAACACAGTTCTGTTGAAAACAGCATTCTTCTCAACAGGCCAAAGAAACTCAAAGGGCTTCTTCCTGTCCCTTTGGCCCCCCTCATTCCTAAAATCCTAAATAAAGGCTGCTTTGCCACATCCATGGTAGGTCAAGGACTGCAAGCACAGACCAGGACTTAAACCAAAGGTGTTACAGAGAGAACCTCTGATTACCAATTACCATCTTAGAGTTGTCATCTGCATTGTTCCCACCTCTTAATTAAAGGCTGATTTCAATATGACAAATGTTGATATTGCAAGAGTCTGCTGAGTGCATAGCTACTGGGCAATACAGCCCCCCAAACCTCTGCCTTGTGGGTAACACAACTGTGCACCTGCCTTACCTACAGCAAAAGGGAAGAGAAATACACAGTAGTGGGGATCCCTTCGGGCAATCAATGTGTACTGCCAGCTCCACATTTGCACTTACAGGAAGAACAACCAGGGGCATTTATTTCTTGTTCCCCTGTTTCAGACGCCTTCAGACCTGTCACCTTGGACATCAGCTGTCATCAACACTATTACAAGCTCTCTGGGAGCAAACTTTTAATCTTAGAAGTCAATGAAACCCAGAATTCCTAGTGGCACTGGAAAGTGCATTAAATTCCATCTCTTTAAATGGCTAACATGCTTCTGTGAAACAGAAGAAATATAAAATAGCTATTTGCAATATTCTCACAGACAGCACCACAACAATATCTCACAGGGTATGAGAGATGCTCTGGTGTTTCCAATCCCACAGGAGGTCAATCTCCATACCTCCTATAAAAGAAGACTTCTGATGCAGCACTTGTATTACCGAGATACCAATCCTTGGCAACCACATCCAGCCTAAAAATCAGAAAGAGGGGAACAGGGACAAATATAAAGCAAGAGCACTTACCAGATGAGGAGGAATACTTGACACTGCTTGAACGGGCCCTGTTGAAAGGCTGCTTTGCAGAGGCAGCGGCTGCCATTTTCCTCGCCACAGCTCTAACATCTGAAACTCCCGTCTTCCGATAGGACTCCACACTCCGGCCAGAAAACCCCGTCCTCGACTGCGCTGTCTCAGAGTCACTGGGCACCGTAAATGAACCTGCCCTTTTCCTCGGCATTGCAAGGATGTCCAGCCGGGAGAGCTTCTTTGTCTCCGTGGACTGCTTGGGGCCTGAAGCAGTGGCTTCAGGGTTGGAAACTGTTTTCTCGGTATCGACACATTCATTATCTGAGGCATCTCCCAGTCGGGCACGACGCAGCTTTGAGGCCCTTGTGGGTCGTGGGGTGGATAAACTGTTAGAGCGGGTGAGGACTTGCTGGATTTTCTGCACATTGGAGGTTGTTTTGCTGTGGTCCTCCTTGGTGGCCTGAGTAAAAGGTTTTCTTCTGGGAACCGGACGGGTTACAGAGTGCTCATGGTCAGACACAACTGCGTCAGGGACCGGCAAGTAGGGCAAGCTTGAGCTTCTCTCATCATCTGTGAAATCAAGAGACCCTCGAGTCCCAGCACTGCGCTTCATCTGGAAGCGCTTGGCAGCCTCCACGCGGTTTGATGCCTCTGGTGCTTGTGTCTTCCGCTTCTCCGTGAGCCTGTCCCGAGCAGTGGGCTGCCCGCACTGGTCCTGGATGGACGGCGTGGAGGAAGATTTCTCCTTCTGCAAACCCGCAATCACTTTGCGTTTCGGGGCACTTGTTGGGACATTTTTGCCGCTCACCATGCTGACTGTGCTGGCAGTATCCACGTCCGAGTCCCCAGACAAGGAGTCCTCCAACTGACCAGCAGTTTCCAAGGGCTCCGACTGTTGGCTTTGACCAAGTAATTTGGCTTCCAGTGCTGCCAAAGCAGTTTCAGTGTCCTTCAGGAGAAGGTGAGTCTCCTGACCAAAGTCCATACGAGTTGACCGAACAGCCTCCAAATCTTTAAGCAGAGGATGACTTGAAATATGCGGGAGTTTATTCTGAGGAGCACCACTGTTAGATTTGTCTTTGGTAAAGCTTTCCTGTCTAACAAAAGATGATGCCTCCTTTCCTGCCGTGTTTTCTTGATCTTGAGGAAGACTCTGATGAAGGGAAATAACCACTTTTCCGGATGCACTCACATAAGCACTAACATCTTTGATGGGTGGCTTTCCAGGAACTGGTGTGGCAGCAGATTTGAAGGAAAACTCCTGATCCTTGCCGTCTTTGTCTGATCGAGCATGGGACATGCTCAGAGACAGCTTGGAGGGAATCCCCACGTTGTTGCTGTCATCACCAATGTAGAATGAAGTAGGAACTGGCTCACCTACAGCTTTCATGTTTGAGACTCGGGAGGCTCCTGACTGCTGACTCTCTGATCTTGTGTCTTCTCCCATCTGCTCTAGCATTTTATTGTTCTCTTTATATTTTTTGCCTTTTTCTGAGCTGAAACCATCATCAGATCTGCTGGCATCGCTAAGGCTATCTGGATCCAAGTCTTCTTGGATAAAGAGACGGCTGCTGGGATCGCTGTAGGCTTCCATGCAGTGGTCCTTCACAATGGTTCGCTTGGTAACTTCAGAATAGGACTCCTGGCAAACCAGGACGGTGGGTGTAGGACTGTCCGATTTATCACTTGGTGGGAGTTGGGGAAGAAGGCGTCTTGTTCTCAAGGGCACAGTGTTTTCTGGTTCCCCAGATTTTGGGACTACACCATTTTCTGGAGAGAGTGAAGTTGTCAAGAATCAACTGTCATACAACTATACCACTTCTTTATTCATTTAGGAAGAGCTTCATCCCGCAAAGTTCAACTCCACAAAAGCACTCACAATATATGTGCTTAGAACTAAGCTTTTATGCAATATGAACATCAGTAGGGCTGGCTGGTATCTACTCCTTCCAGTTTATCAGTGCAGACTCTATACTTAATTCTTTTGCTGCATGAGAGTGCTCAACACCTTCCCTCTCTCAAGGCAGGATTTCAGACTAATTCTCCCATAATATGCTCAGTACTAGCACATGCTTTAGAGGCTAACAGCATCACCAGCATCCATCTACCATAAATAAGCTCACAGAAAAGAGATGAAAGGCCATCAGACACACCACTACAGCAATGCAATATTTTAACTGCCATTCATAGATTTGTAAAATTAACTAGGTTGGAAAAGACCTTTAAGATCTTGAAGTCCAACCATTACCTCAGGACTGCTAAGACTACCACTAAATATCACTGAGGGCCTCATCTACATGGCTTTTGAACACTTAAATAGATGGTGTTTTTTCACAGCACACATTCTCATACAATCATATCAAGCAGCACAGCTTCAGGAGAAAGACCCTATAACAGTTAGGAGACTATAAATTATTGCTAACTGCCCAAGTGGGTGGACTTTAGCAGAACAGATACACTTCATAGAAAGAGTGCTTTTCTGTCTCACATACCACTTGCCAGGCCTTCATATCTGATTCTGCCTCTAAATACTAGGATAACTGGTTATTTGACTATGGTAATATTTCAAACATTCAAGGAATCAGGTTCTCACACAGTGTGAAAACAGTGGCAATGACCTCTGAAACAAAGGTTCCTTCTATACTTCACTGAATCTATCTATTGCTGTTGATGGTAAGCAGCTAATGCCAAGTATTTCCAAGCAAACGTTGAAAAGGTTTACAAAAGCTGACAAAGCATCCTTCTCCCTTTCTCATAAACCAACCAGGCCATGGGGTCTGTGAAGCTGTCTTCTCAGCTATGATGAGACCCTGATCTCCTCCCACTCTTTTTTCCCCCCTCTATATGCAGCTTTCTGATCTGACCCCATGCTTCAAACCTGTCAGACAACTGGGCCAATCCCAAAACTGCTTAAAATCCTCAGCACAGCCAGACATAGGAGTAGCACACAAAAAAAACCACCCAGAAGTCAGCAATCAGATCCAGGCAACTTGCAAAGGGCTTTCATCTAGCATTATAAGGCAGTCTAAAGAATCACTACTTGGAGGTAGTTAACACCCAAGGCCCTTACGATCTTTCTTCTTCCCAGATGCCCTTCAGTCATTTTAAACCTAACATTTAAGACCTTGGATCACACTGAAATGTAAACCAGAAGCTCTTTTTCTCCATCTTTACTCCCCTGGGAACGATTCACTTTGTCCTTCCCGTCCCCAAATACATTTGCTAAAACAGAAACTAAGCCCCAGACAGATGCACAGACGCCCTTAATTTCTGCTTTCTGTATCATCCTGGCTTAGATTCAGCCACCTTCAAACAGTAATGTCAGGATGAGACTTACCTGCACCTCCATCACCCTGCCCAGAGACAGATCCAGAGTCAGAGTAACTGTCGGCAAGGCTTGCCCACCTAGACACCCACTTCTGACTTCCTTGAGATGCTGCAGACATCTACAACAAGGTGAGGAAGGTAGTATCAGAAGGAGGGGTTTTGAACCAAATTCTAGCCACAAAAATTTCTCCTCTCATACACACAACATTCAGTCTCCTCAAACTGGAAATCAATTTACACATCATATCTCCATCTAGACAGAAAACCCATCTAACACCTCCATCATCCCAGCAAATCCACGTGAACTGCCCATACCTGTGCATCAGCTTGAGACCCACTCACAGCTTTTGAGGCAAATGCCTGGAGCAAGGGTGACTTCTGACTAGTGCCATTTTCACTGATTAGATGCTGATGAGAACTGGAGTCATCTTTTTCACCTTTAATTATTGGTCTAAAAGCTGAAGAGATTCTGGAAAATTCAGGAGACTCAAGAACACCAAAAACCTGAAAAGGTGTTTGTATGGAAAAAATTAAAACCCAACAAATGAAGAACAGCAGTCCAAAATCCAAAACCATGAAGCATTAGTCAAACACAAACTAGGATCCCAAGGGGCCAGAAACATTTGCCAACCCTTCCATATCACCTACATAAATAATTTACTTCTGTACTCTGCAGTAACAGCTTTAAATCCATTTACTCATAGAATCCCACTCATGCCCACCTTTCCCCTCTCCCACATTTCATGTGTTGCCTTTAAAACAGTAGTAACTTTCACTGAAAAGGAGTCACTTTTCAACCCTGAGAAATGTAGGATGAGTGTCAGTAAACCTATTTACCAACTCATTCATGAAGAATTAGGGGAGAGGGGAAAGACACTGGAGTTCCACCTACAGACTATAGCAGAAAGCATACTGAGCAAAGCAACCCTGCACTGCCATGTGAGGATCTAGGAAAGGATGCACCTCAGACTTGTGAGTCTTTGAGCTACTTGGCCAGATTCCCTCTGCAGATAAACAGGCTGACCAAGATCCATGCTTCAGAAGGGCGTGTTTCTCATCCCTGACTACAAGTAGTTCAGAGGAAGATGCCACCAGAAAAGGTGTCTATGCTGGGCAGAGACATTCTTGTATATAAAAGTGGGGCAATAAAGAGCAGAATCACCTCAAAATCTCAAGTCCAGAATTTGTACCATCTTTCTTCCTGGACAGAAACACTGAGGTCCAATTATTAGTTGTTTCCGAAGTGGCAGGTCTGCACTTGTCCTGGTTTTAGCTAAGCTAATTTTATTCCTAAACCACAACAGCACTGCACCAAGTCAGCTTGCCTGCCCAAGTCAAATGGATGCCAAGACTACTCCCCCAGAAAGAATCACATTTTTGTGGCATTTTTCCTCCTATTTGCCCACCAGCACAATCAACTCTCTAACATTAGGACCAGGGCCTTGCTGTGGCTTAAACACCCTGCCCTGAAAGCTTCCAGTCACATTTCAAACAAGATGTAAGGAACAAATGCAATAAGTAAACAAAAGAGAGAAACTAAATCCAGGCTCACAGAACACTGTATACAAAGCTTTAAAACCAGGCTCAATTAAGGCTTCCTTTAAACCTCACCATCCTCCTGCCCGCATTACACTAAATCTTCATAGCAACTTGCCAGTTCTGTTTTCATAATAGACTGCAGATGAAAGTTAAACCTGAAAACCAGCCAAACTTTGGTTTGCCCTGCGGTTGCTTAGTTGGGTGGGTTTTGGTGGTTTTATTTTCACCTCTCCCTCCTCTCTGCGGTTTTGTTTTTAGGCACTTTGCAAAACCCAAACAAGTATAGATCCATCTAGGATTGCCTCTGCCCTAGAGCACACCCTTTGCTATCTCAACTAGCTGCCACTTGCCCTGCCAGCAAACACTCCCTTTCTAACCAGGCATAACCAGCTACAGAACCATCTACCACTAAAGGCTTGTGAAGGATCAAAAACCTCAGCCCTTGGCCTACATTTACTTTGGCCTAGCATGGGATGCTGCATCAAGGATGGGCTGCAGTTCCCATCTTCATAACAGTGGGCAGGACGTGACACAAGGCCAAGGCAGAGACTTGGGAGCAGCTCTGGAGAACAGGAGCTTCCAGCCACGGCTGTTGGCAGGATGAGCCTCATCTTTATTCAGTTCCTTTAAACTGACAGCAAGCCCACTCTTGCGCTTTTGCATCTAAATCCCATTTTGGAAGCAAGGCAGCTCTTTGTTGTGATTTTACTTTGCCTTCTTGCACTTTGTGGGTTTTTCTGTTTATTTGTAATACAGTTGTTTTTTTTGGGCTTTTTAAAGACGAGCCCCACAGTTTGCTGGGACCTATCTTTAACACAGGTCACCCATGATGATTTCCCACCTCTAACCATAAACCCCTGCTGCATCCAGTTCAAAAGGGAGCAGCCCTTTGTAGCAACAGCTAACAAAGGTAGGCCCTCCAGCAGAAGGTGCAGAAGCCCAAGCCTTCAGCCCTCAGATCACTGGCTAAGCACAGAAAAGCAGCATTTACCTGATCTATCATTTTTCGTGCTTCCTCCACCTCTTTATCCTGTGACTCCGTCTCAATTGTGTATGTGCCCGTCTCACTTACACTGTCTTCCTCATCATTCCTCCTGCCCTGGGCAGACTTTACGTCTGGAGGTGGAGTAGAGGCAGACTCTGGTTCTGACGATATAACCACACGCGGAGCTACCGGCACAGGTAGAGGGGCTGGTTTCTCAGCATTTGGCTTCCCAGACTGAGCAGTCTCCCGTAAGTACTCAGCCATAAAATCCTGAGCCAGTTTAGATTTCCTCCCAACACTCCCGTAAGTTTTGACTCTGGAAGCAGAGGAGGATGAATTGCCGATCCGATCCTCCGTCTTCTCCCTCTTGAAGGAGCTAGTTCTTTGGGTCCCGGAGGAGCTGTTACTGGGTTTGCCTGTCTGGGCCCCAGGGTGGGACGGTGGCACCGCATTTCCCAGCTTCTCCGCTGGCAATGCATTCTTGCGCTTTTCAGCCTTGGTCTTCATCCCTGGATCAGTGTCACTCTGGGAGGAGTGAGCACTATGTGTGAAGGACTGCGACCGCTTCTTCCGTGGCGTGTCCTCAAAGAATTCAATGACAAAGGCTTGCTTGTTGTGCAGCATCTCGTGGGGATCACGCCTCATCTGGCGCTGCAGCTTGGTTTGCTCTGTCGCACGTTCACTGCCGGTCGTCGTCTCCTTCTCTGCCTTGGGGACCATGGGGTCTTCAGAGTCGCTCTGTGTCCCGTCCTCGTGCCTATTGCCTGGAAACAGGGTATGTAGATTTGACTTTCATTACCACCTAGTTGAAATTTATCATTCCAATTAATAGAAAAGAAAAATACAACCCCAGAGACATCTGCTGTGGTACAGGGATTGCATCCTATCAGAGGAAACAGAAGAGAAGGCAGATATCTCCTGACCCCACTTTTCACAACTGGTTGGCTATCAAGTTATTAAAAACCAATTCAAGAAGTAATTTCAACCCCAAGGGTTTCCGATTTTGTAACACTGATTGGTTTAGATAGCTAACGTTTTACTGCTTTTTTCCACGTAAATAAAAATGTTGACATTATTTTGCCATGCTGCTCAATTACAATGATTCAAGATCACATCATTAAGCTCTGTTACAGAGCAGAAATATCCCTGCAGGATCAGCAAATAATTCCCACACACTGCAACCCATGAAACCAAATCCCCACAGTGAAAGACCAGATCACTGCATGCACCTATGAGTACCTACATCCTCCTTCTCTACAAGGGAGAAATAAACCAGAGGCTAAATAGAAAAGTGAACTGTTTACATGTCTGAAGATTTAAGAATCACATCACAATACCCCCAGGAGTTGCATCATCCTATCACCAGCCAAGCAAAGGTTAAAGCATTACTTAAGACTTCACTGAGCTTAAAATAAGTTTAAAATGATTTTTATTTATGTTAGCAACAACCATCTTTACAACCTTCTCTATGTATCAGTGATGCCTGCCCCTCGGCACCACAGTTCAGGACTCGCAGAAAGCAAGTTAAACAAAAAGTTAAAATAAAACAAAAAACAAACCTTTTTTTGGAGAAGGAAACGGGTGTGAAGGCACACAACACGATTCAGTCAACGACCAGGAACCTGTCATTGGGAGAACGGGGAAAGAGGTCTCTGCGCTCTAGACTGTAACATGCAGCAAGATATACTGTCTAAAATACCACGTGTTTGTCAGGGAAACTGCTCAAACCTACTTTGCAAGTTCTTCAGGCACATGCGTGAAGACCATTTATTACCTCGAGTTAGCTGTGAAACATTAGAATTTAATACAAGACCCATTCAACCCAGGAGTCAGTCCTCTGAAGCGTTTCCTAACACCCTCAATGAAGGGAGCCAGCAAACTTTGCATTGTGCCCCAAGGGCTAATAAGCTTCATCCTTGGAAGGGAAAAGTTCTTAAATTAAAGGTTCTTGGCTAAGAACTCTGCTGAATGCAAAACAGTGAGGACACAAGGAGAAACACCCACTGCGCCCCTGGATGCTCCAGCAGAACACCATGCACATCCCCTCCAGCTGCTAAGACCTGAACTCTATAGTCTTGATAACAGGCTCAACATTGACCACGTTGCTCCTGAAGGTGAACAATGTAAGTAAGAACCCTGATGGTGGGCATCTCTGATCCTGAAGACCCAAACCTGGCAGGCAGCCAGCAGCAGTCTCCAAGGCATCTTTGAAATTAGCCATGCCAGAAGAACATGTTACACAGCTATCACAGATAAATAACACCCTGTCTTCTGTCAAAGCAGAGGTGTAGAAACTCCTCAGGCCACCAGCACTGTATGTTTTAACCATATGTCCAAAGAGTTGATTTCTTGATATGCAAATTATGCATTAAATTACCTCAGTTTCTTTCCTTATGGACTGTAAAGAGTCTAACTCTAACCTAACTCTAGTTTTCTCCAAGAGGAAATCTACTGAAGCACACTTCTATCGTTGTCAATTCTATTGTTGTCAATGCTTAACAAAATCCAGCACCACAGCAACAAAAAAACCTCCAAACCAACCCAAATCCTCTATCACACAGTCACATTAAACTGAAAATAGGACCCTAAATAATCAATCAGGGCCCCTATTGGGAAGAACTAGAAACAAGCAATGACAACAGAACAGTTCAATGATTTGCCATGGCAAATCCCAAGACTGGATTGGATATGTGAGACCCTTTTGACCATAAGGGCTTCTTAAAAACAACATACACAAAACAGCAAGCTGGGAGGTGTAATGGGCAAAATTCTTCATATTATGAGGAGGTTTTCTTCCAACAAAGACCAAGCAAATACTCATTTAAGGGAAAATGAGGTACTGCTTTGTTTAAGGACCTCAAACACACGTAGGTCTGATAATCTTCAATATGACTTAATCAGTTAAAGTTGCAGTTCATAGGGGAGCTTTTCCAGAAGCTTGCAAGACAGTGAGAATGCAGGAATCTGTGATTTCCCTCCTACCTGTTCAGTGTGTGGCCCAAGAGAGACATCTAAGCAAGCCCAAATCTTGCAAAATATATTCAAAGTCACATGCGAATCATGTGAGTCCCAGCAGCTGCACTAAAAACTGGGCTCCAAAACACACTTCAAACCTTTGAAAACACCCAAAGAATTCCTGACAGTGACACACTTAACAGGACAGAGGTCCACAAAACCTGAAGTTTTTGAACAGAGCAGGGTTTCAGAGAAGCTTTAGCTTAAGAGAAGAAACCTTCTCCTGCAAGTACAATTCCCTCCACTGGTGATCGTGTATATCTCAGCTCGACCGCCCATCTCCATGTCAGGACATTGCCATCTGACCAAGTAGTTCTGGTCATTACAGCCATCATGATGATCACAGCATATTCCTGACTACAACTATAACCAGAAGTCATCCCTTCAGTTAGAAGCCAAGAGAAGAAATTCCACTGGAATACTTGTGTTTACCAGCCTGCCCAACCACATGGAAACTATGTCACACATTTAAAAATCAAAATTCATTTTTCAATCACTGTTAACTGCTGAGCTGGCATTATAGATATACGTCCTGGGTTCAGCAGTTGCTGAACCAGATTAGAGTTGCAGGAACCAGATTAGAGTGTCCCCAGGCCAGCATTACACATGACTTCAAGGCCAGGTGAAGAGCCTGCTAGCTGGATTCAAAACCATTAACAACCATTAAACAAATAGTCTTCATCTGCAGATTTGGAGCAGAGATAATTAAGTTCAATTCTCCTTGAAAGAAAAAGGGTTTTCCCCCTTTCTTATGCTGTGTTTGTATGGCCAACAGAGAACTATGCCACATGACAAGATATTCACTCACCTTTCAGCGTCCTCACGTGAACCGGCAGGTCACTCTTTGTACTGTACACATCCTCACTCGGAGACTGCCGTCTCATCAAGCTTGGGTCATTCTGGACAAGCCAGTCAGCCACTTTGCTCTCTGCTGACATTACTTCTGTATGAGCTGGTTCTTTACTATACGGTCTTCTCTGTCTGAGTGAAAATTTAGTCACGTGGTCTTTTATCTTTATTTTACCCGGGGTACCATCATCAAATTCAATGGTGAAAGAGGCATGACTCTGTACAACAGGGGCTACTACAGCATCAATATCCTTTGTTGGGATCTCATGAACCTGTGTTTCTTGAGATTTTGATGGCTGGTGAAACTCTTTAGTTGGAATCTCAAAGTAACTTGGCTCTCTACGGAAGGCATACACAGACTGTTCTTGGGCATCTCTATAAGCAGAAATATTACCATTCAGTTCCTCTTCATGTTGGGTTATCTCTTTTGGTCTTTCTACAAAAGGGGAAAAAAATACAGCAAGAACACCTTAAACTCACAAAATTGGGTTAAATGCATTAAATAAAAAAATACAAGTTCTGGTTTAGATAGCTTGGTACCCTGGCCTCATCACTGAAATAGGTGATTACCACACTGCTGTGATCACAAACTGCAGAGCAATTTTGTCGTGTCCCGTCCCCCCCTGCCAACCATCTTCTCCCACTTCAAGGTCACCTCCATTACCTGAATAATGATCCTCTTGCCTTCTGTCCTCCTTGTTATTTGCATCATCTTCCCCCCACCAGGAGGGCTGCCCATAAAGCGGGGTGCGGTAAGTACTGGTTTCTACGAAGAGGATAAGCAAATACTTTGACAAAGAAAACATCAATTTATCACATTCACAGAGGTCAACCAGATGCCAAAAAGGGAAAAACAGCAGGGTCAGATGAGATCATGTACCTGTTACACTGCAGTTGTAACAGCAAATTATATGTCATGAGTGTGTTCAGGCTTTTCAATTTTCCCTCCTTTTTTCTTTACATTCAGCTGCAAGATGCTGACTCCACCTCCCTTCACTGTCTTTCATAGCCGTGTTTCCCAAATAGTAGCTTTTCTCCCTTTTCAGCCTCATTATTCACAGAAGTGGAAGACTTTTGGCAGGAGAGGCGACAGAAAACCAAGCACAAAATTGTCTGCAAATCACCTGCAATTCAGGTGAAAAGCAGACTTTTTCCTGACCTTAACAGGGAAGACTTTAGCTGTGCCCTTTCTTGGATGTTGTGAGGCCAAGTATTTTTTCCAGCTATTCACCACTCCCACTCTATGTGACACACATCCCACAGCAGGAAATTCTTGATGCATTACAAATTTTGGGAAAATGGTAAAACCATGACCTTACACATGCATGAAGAAGTAGTAAACTCTTGCTCTCTAAAGCTTAAAGTAAACCCAGTGGGTTTCAGGGTCACTGCAGGACAAAAGTTTTACTCAAGGAGAAGCTTGTCCTAGAAGAGCCAGGCTTCTATCATTTTCTCTGCTTAGTGAGCACTCACTGTAAGATCAGGGTTTTGCTGTAGCAACTGGTACCCAAAGGGCCTGATGACCTGCTTCCTGCAAAACAAGACATTGCTTTGGCAGTGCCTTCTGCTGCTGCTGTTTATGCAATAAGTACAAAGAATACACCTCAATTTATCTGTGGTATACTTCTTATGTTTTTATAATAGTTTAATAAAAGCAAATACAGTAGCTTTTGTTCTTTCATCTGGAGGTGATAGAAACACAAGGATAGGTCAGGGGCTGAGGTTCAGCTTCAGCTTTGTTAGCTGCTTCTTCCTCTGCTTTTAATAGCCATCAGCACACGCTCTACCGGCCATGTCTTAAACCCTGGCTCTAGCTACAGAGCCATTGCTGGGCTTCTACTGCCAGCTGCTGCTCAGCTTGTGGTTTTAAAATCCACACACTGCTCTGTAAAGCCATCCTCAAACAGCCCTGCAATTCTGCATTCCCCACTTTAACAGGGACATGACAGAAAGTAGTCATTAGCATAAGGGAAGTTAGGAGAGGAAGGGAAATTAAACATGCCAAAGAAAAAAGAAAGCCTGATTCTATGCTGCCATTTCTAAAGCTATATAGACCCAACAGCCACTACTTCATAGAACTATAGAATGGTTTGGCTTTAAAGGGACCTTAAAGATCATCCAGTTCCAACCCCCCTGCTATGGGCAGGGACACCTTCCACTAGACCAGGTTGCTCAAAGCCCCATCCAACCTGAACTTGATACTTCAGATGTTTTCATTCCTCAGTACTTCCAGAGATACAGCTCCTACACTGACAGTCCATAAGCAAAAATTCTGCTTTATAGATGCAGCCCACAGGCCCTTTTCAAGAGATGTTCTTCGTGTTTCAAAATTAACCACGCTGCCTCCCTTCATACTGAGGATCAAAAGAGGCTGAAAGTATTACTCTTTCTGCCTAGAGTACATGGAAGATAAACTGTGTTCCCATTATGTAGGCGGCCTTTGAAAGTTCAAAGGGGGAAGCATTTTTCACCATGAATAAATTGGAATTGCCAAGCGATATGTTTCGTAACTGAGGATGGGTTAACTCAAGGGAAAAGGGAATGAATAAAAAGGAAAATAAAAATATTCACAAGCTTGTCAATGAACAGAGGCTCCCAAATCCAGAGTTCAGACTCTACTAGGCTGAGACCAACCACCCTCTTTTCATGCTATGACTTGCACACTAGACCCACAGCCCAACCACACAGGATCTGCTCTGCTAACATCAGGCACTTCTTTTGAGCACACACTGCCATGGATTAGCCCCTTCTCATTTGAGGTAATGATCCTAGGGTTGATTACCAAGAGGCAACCAGGGAGAAGGTGATGGACTTCAGGGTGATGGACAAATCCATTAACAGCTAGTTATGTCTGGGGTAACTTATGCCTAAAAAGTTCAATGAGGCACAGTGAAGGACTCAACCATGAAGAAACACATGAGATTTTGGATACCTGTCTCAGATTAATAGGACTAGTTATGAAAGTGGTTTATTTTAATTTGCTGGTGGAACAATCCTGAGCATACTGCCCTACAGATGAAATACAAAGATCATCTTGCATAAGCAACAACAATCCCGAGCATGGGTGCTGTTATTGCTTGCACCTTGCAAGGGGCTGCTGCACTACAAGCTCATCTCTCCATCACACTCCAGCTCCTCATGGGATCCCAAAGCCCCCCTACTCTAGAAAATTCCAGTTGCCTAGTCCAAGATTTTTTACTTCTTTTCAAAAGGGGCAGAAACAAGCAAAGAGAGCTCGCATGCATCCTGCAGGACAGACTGCTTCCCAGAAGCTGCTCTAGCCTCAAGATCTGTGTGCTATCTGCATACACAGGAAACATTGGGATTGACAGGAACGGTGAAAGGGAGGAAAAAAAATAAATAAAAAGAAGGATCTGTAAAGACCAATGATTCAATTCAATTTTTCCCCTCCACCTAAAAAGCCTTAATAAATGCCTGGAAATTCCCCAATTTCCCCCTCTGACAAAAGCTAGCACAAAGTCAAAACGCTGGGACCTTGACATGCTTGTGAGGTGGGCTGATGCCAACCTCATGAAGTTTAACCATGCCAAGTGCAAGGTCCTACACCTGGGTCAGAGCAATCCCAGGCATAGCTACAGGTTGAGCAGACAGGAGATTCAGAGCAGCCCAAGGAGAAGGACTTGGGGGTGGTGGTCAATGAGAACATGAACAT
>NDXB01022737.1:0-19309 GCA_002631895.1 Agapornis roseicollis
CCGTTACCCCTTGTCCTGTCACTTCAGTCCCTAATGAAGAGCCCCTCCCCAGCATCCCTATAGCTCCCCTTCAGATCCTGGAAGGCTGCTAGGAAGTCTCCACGCAGCCTTCTCTTTCCCAGGCTGAACAGCCCCAACTTTCTCAGCCTGTCTTTGTATGGGAGATGCTCCAGTCCCCTGATCATCCTCGTGGCCTCCTCTGGACTTGTTCCAACAGCTCCATGTCCTTTTTATGTTGAGGACACCAGAACTGCACACAATGCTCCAGGTGAGGTCTCATGAGAGCAGAGTAGAGGGGCAGGATCACCTCCTTGGACCTGCTGGTCACGCTCCTTTTGATGCAGCCCGGGATGCGGTTGCATCCTTTAGGGGGGTACTGAAACCGTCTTATCCATGGAGCTGTGCACCAAAAAACCTGGCCTGTTCAGGTCAAATAAGCAGAAAGAAGCAAAGGTTAGATGGATGAACAGTTTCCCAAGAATCTGTTCCCTCTATTGTCTGCTTGAGCTTTGGTGAATCTTCTTCAAGCTTTGGTTTTCATCTGATTTGCCCATGTAAATGCAGAGTATGAAGTTCTGATCAGGGAAGAGGGATCTGAAAATCATTTTAAAACCATCTTAGTTAAAGAAATATTGTAGCAAATGTGTTAATATTAAGCAGAGGATTTGACGCATGTCCATCCTTAATATTTGTAAACAAGATACAGCTGTTGGTGGAAACCCCCTGTATTTATGGCATAAGCATTAAAGAATCACTCTGCTTCCTAGGCATTTTTACACACTTTCTTTCCATTTGCTCAAAATACTTTAAAAAACCAAGGCCGTATTCCTGTCCCAAGAATGCAGCAGGTTCACTTGTATCTATACCTCTGCTTAGAAGTGAACACTGGCAACTATTACATATGGTCTGATTCCTGCAACCACCCTGGAGAAAGAGAGGATTGAAAGAAGATTGTGCAGCCAACCTGTCAAGGGGTGGGTGGATGTGTGAGCGAAGGGATGGTTATTAACAGTCCTGTTGTGTGGCTTTAGACTGAGGCAAAAGGGGGGTGTGTGTGTGTGAGGAAAGTAAGGTACATGTACATGGTTTTGGTTGAAGTTTTTGAAGCAGAATAAAGCCAGAGGCAGCTGTTTCTCTCAGCAAATTTGTAGTGCTTAAATATGGTGGCTCTTCCCAGATACACAGGCAGAGATCAGCTCTGGAAGTTTGTATAGTTCAGTACAGAAGGTCATCTATAAATGTAGATTTAAAGCCCCAGTAGAAAATAGCTGATGTAATAAACCTGTGGTGTGGAGTAGGAGCTGGCTGATGTGTTCACCTGGGTGTACTCGGTGGGACTTTTGCTGCTGTCTTTTGTAAGGCTGAAATGTCTTTGTGCATGTGTGTATTCTAAAATACTTCGTGCACATTCTAAAACGTGTCCTTTCCAACCTCGCGTAGGCTGGCTCCTGCCAGCCCCATCCAATCACTGCCTTGCTAATTCAGGATTGATGTTCCAAAATATCTTCTGTTCTTTCTTCTTTTCCTTTTGTCAAAACAAAGGACTAAGTGACTGCCAATTTAATATCATCAAAACGAAAACCGCTCTGTTCCTTCAAACCAGGCTGCAGGGCGCTCCCGCCTGCCTTGGAGGGAACAGGCTTTTTCCATTAATATTATTATTAGTAGTATTAGTATTATTGGTATTATTTTATTAAAGCTTTTAAAATGGGCTGCAAAATTTAATTGATTCTGTTCCTGTTGAGCAAGCACAGTTGGCTTGCTCACAGTTCCCTGTCCAGGCCTGTGGCAGATGCACATAACTTGTGATGCTGGATACTATTCGAAACAAGAAGTGAGGCTTTCAGAAGTGGGAGAAATCCCTTGGTAAATATTTCCTGCTTATCCTAAGTCACTCACTGCATTTGTTCGGTCTTCACACCTCCATGTCCTGTTTCAGTCTGGGAAAGGGACTGCTCAGAAATGTATTTGTTATCATTTGCATGGATGTGTTGTAGCAAGCCCCCATAGCATAGAGGCATGTAGCCTTTGCAAGGACAGTGTGGAAGGTTGTGGTTTATTCTGGTTTGAGATGAAACCTGCAGCTGGGACCTCAGGGCAGGCCAGGAGATGCTGTTTCACTTAGAGGCATGTTGCTCCAAGTAGTGCTCTGGGCCTCGATGCAGTATCGTGCCCTTGGGGAAAGCACCAGAAGCAGGAGCCTCAAGGGTGGCAGGAGCTGCCTCCCCACAGAACCTGCTTTGCACTAATCCTGCTCCCAGCTCCTAGCTTTCTCATAAGGTGTTTGAGGACTGCCTCAAACAAATGACGAGCTGCTGACCTTTGGCTTGGGTAATGACTGATGGCAAGAGAGAGTGTTGCCTGAAGAAGAGGCTTCCAGATGCATAATCCCTCATTGATTTGCTCTCCTCATGCTTCCTAAGTTACCGTTGATAGGATCTTGCTGCTGTTAATACTTTCCCCAGAGACCATGTGTTCACTGCTTATTGCTTGTTCGTGTTCCCTATAATTAGACCTGGCTACAGGGCTGGAGTGCAGATAAAAGCATAAGGTGTTGCTTTCTCTTGATACATTCCTAGCAATATGTGAAAAACCAGCCAGATAGGTATGATGGTATGTATCATCTTAAAACAGGAGAGATCAAGCTGATGGACACAGGGTAGATTTCCCCTATTGTGTTTGACTGAGGATAGCAATAATTGACACTGCCTGTTTGGTCTCCTTAAAAAGCAAACTTAAACCTAAACTAGGCTTAAATTTCACAATTAAAAAGATGTTTCTGCAAGTAAAGAATCTTTATATATATTCCTAGATTTGTATTTGGAATAAACGCCCCTAGTGTCTAAAAGACCCTGATCATATATATGGTAAGTGGAATACTTACCCTGCTATTTTAATAAGGACTTGGTGTCTCCACCCTGGAAGTGACACCATCAGAAACCAGCACCAACAGCACGGTAGGAATAAGGATAAATCAACAAAACTGTATTTTAAAAATCTCCAACAAACCAACCCAGAAAACGATGCATGGGGCTTTAGTGACCAAATCAACATTATAGTCCACGCTATGTGTTGCAAGATCAGACCATAGTTCTGCATCTTCTTTTGAGTGATTAATGAGTTTTTCTGCTGCCACTTGATTACAGAAGGATTTTTGTACACTCTATCGTTTGGGCTGAACCTGGATTTTTCTGACACCTAACATACATGCAGGCGCATGTCCGAGCTAAGAAGTCTTGTGCCAACAACTGAGATTCCCAAGGCAGAGCTTGCCCTGCAGACAGCTCAGGGCCTTGTTCCTGTGGACCAGCAGCTGGGGTTTAGGGTGCTGCAGTGCAGTTTCAGTGTTTGAAAACATATTTACATGTTATAAAATCATATTTTGAGAAATATAGGTTTTTATATGAGATTGTGGATTTTTGTCTCAGCAAACATAATGCTGGCTTTAATCTTGCACTGTATAGATGCCTGTGCTCATTCCTAGCAAATCTACAGCCCTTTGTGTAGTGGGTGTGTTTTCCAAAGTATGCAGGCTTGCCTTTTGAGCGTGGGCACTTGGGAGAAGTCAGAGGGCTGCAGTGGGAGATTGCACAGGCCCACACTCTCCTGAACACAGCATCACTTACTTAGCGTCCTAAACTCTCCTTCAGGCTGTCAGGCAATTGCTTTAGAAGGTGTTGGTCTGCATTTTCACTTTCCTCCTCCGTATCTGTGATTTCCTCAATAAAGAAATACCCAAGAACATCCATCTCCTGTCTTGTCTAATTAGACAAGCCTTCTCAATCATTATCAGGTCATTTGTCCCTTTCTTTTCCCCAATCCATTCCTTCTCACAAGCAATAAATAAGGCAAGGTGCTTGCTATATTCACCGCCAGCAGTGATACCGATGAAGAACGGAGAGGGGAAGGCAGTTCGCAGGGTATTGATGTGAGTGCTAGCACTGAACACTGTCCCATGTCTTTAATCACACACCTCTTTTTCTTTACCCTTCCCTTTATTTGTAACTCTTGTTTTCAAAGCCTGAGAACTAATTACCACATCGTGTCGTTTCATTTACTCACCCCTCACATATAAAGTATTTTCTGCACTCAGAAAGTACTCAACTGCAGTAAAATCCAGTAATCTATTTACAGACTGATCCAAACACATAGTGTGTCAGAGGTATTGTATGCTAGGAACACTCTTGCCTGAGCAGAAGCAATTGCATTGGGGCATCAGTAAAGTGAGTTTCCATGCAATATTGAATATTGAGAAGAGGTAACGACTGATTCAAAATGAAGTTTTGCTGGTGATCTTAACCTATTTAATATATCCAATTAAATGTTTGGAAGATGGGAGAGAAAAGAAAGGCCAGACTTTGTTAATTAGAAAATGAAGCATGGGAATTTGTAACCTGTAATTTCAGATGAGCAGATAGTGCTTTTTTGGAAGAACAGCTATTACAACACCCATGTAGCCAATCTGAAATACCAGTGTAAGGGTTCTGCTGGATCAATAGATGATCTGAGGGGTCTGATACACACAAGGAAATGCTCTGTGTCTCCAGCCCCCTTGGAAGCACCTCTTTGGTGTGGAGCAGCACTTTGTGTGTCTTGCTATGATCTTTTGAAGCCTTTGTAGGTGTTCTCTGGGATCCTTCTGGGACTCATATAAACTAGGAAACAGTGATTTTGTGGAAATACACCACTTCCCAAGGGTTATATGGGACAGTGAAGATACTCTTGTTGGACAGACATCCAACCTGTGCATATTCTGTGCATATTTTTTCCTTTCCCAATGGTCTCTTCAAAACTAATTTTGCTATGCAAGTACCCAGTCAAAGACCAGTGCAATGGGTTATGATGTAGCAGGCAGCTGGGCTGTTCAGGAGGCGTGAATGCTTGTACTGCCACCCATAGAAGGTCATTCTCCTTGTCTGTTGAAACCCTGCCTCTTTTATGGTATTTAGCACTAATAACTCAATGCCATTTTGTGTGTACTTCAAAGTGCGCTGCAGCTCCATAGCAGAAGTGGAATACTGTGTGACAAAGATGTTAGAAAGGAATCCTGTTGATCGTCCACTCTGACCTCCTGTTGAAAGCCTTGGATTAGCTTTTCCAGGGTCCTGTCAAACTGTGTCTTGACAGTTTCCAGCAAGGGAGATTCCACTGCTTCTTTGGGCAACCTATTTCAATGTGTAATTGTTCTTATGGTGAAGAATGTATATATATTTTCATTCTACAGAATTCGCCCTGGAGCAGCTCAGTTCTCTGTGTAGTATGTAGTTTGTTCTTTGCCACTGTGATTGAAGGGCTGTTTCACAAACTGCTTGCATCTATCTGAAGAAGAGTATGTATATTGTAGATGAACATGTGAATGGGAAATGCATATTTTAAATGACCATTCAGGAAACATTTGAGAGTGAAAATGGACTTAACCATGATTTGAAATCATATCCAGGCCAGCAAAAATGCTCACACCTAAAGCATCCAAATTCAGTTTCATTTACTAACCAGGGCAATGGTGGGATGATATTACTCTGTATGTTACAAAGCTTCAATTCACCTGTTGATACCAATAGAAATATTAACACTGTTTTGTGGGTCTTCCTTAGCACAATGCAGGCTTGTTTTGTGTACACACTCCTATCAAAGGCATCCTGACAGCTGTTAAATCTCAAATCTATTCTTCTTTATTGCTTTGAGTTAAGAGACATAGGCAAAGATGAAAAGAATAGAAAAGAAAGTTGAGCATTCAGGGAGAGAAATGAAAGCCATTCTGGGGAATGGAGGCTGCAGAATGGAAGACTCACAGCAGTGGGGAAGAGATTTGTCTGAGGGGACAGGCAATAAAACCACATCAGAAAAGTGTGCGGAGTGGGACAGAAGAAGAAATGGACAAAGGCAACCGTAAATTGATTCTTTGGCTTCCTGGAGATGTGCAATCCAAATGATTAACTGCAAAATCCGTGATTTGATAGATCTGGTGCGATAGAAGAAAGATCACGTCCTACTAATGAAGCAATGCATGGTTTGATTAATCCTCCTTTTTTTTCTATGTAAGTTTTGATTTTTCCCTGAATACATCACTGCCAAACTCAGTGTTTGCAGGACTAGGTCATTTTAGATGTGAAATCCTTGCCATTGTGTGGTGCTGGAAGGCACAGTGGCTTGCTAGTAGTAACGCTGTCTTTCTTTTGTCAGTATGTTTCCGAATGGCTAATGCGATGGCATCAAATGTGTAAGCTGCAATTTGAAATATATCAAGAAGGGGTATTTGTTTAGGATTAGATGATATTTGGTCAAAATACTGCAAGAATAGCAAGGATGAACTGTTTATGTTCCGGGCCTTTATAATGAGCATATGCTCCATCATGTTGTAGAAGTGGAGCACACTGGGGTATTTTTAAACCTTGCAACAGCAGCTGGGATTTCTGCCTTCCCTGGGAAGTGAAGAAGAAAATGTATTTCTGGTCTCCCTGGGGAGAAACGGCTGCTGTTCACTTGGAGGAGTGCTATTACCTTCCTCCTGTTTTTCCCAAGGAAACCGGGTATTTAATAATTGTCTTCATACAAGCACTGTCTCTGGGAGGTAGGAAACAAATGGTTACTTCACATGAGCTCTGCCTCAGCATGCTGCTTAAGCCCATGACTGAATCTCTGGGTTGGGTTTCACATCAGTTCCCATTCGATGCTCATCACCAGCACAACCGAGCGCCTCCCAGCAGTGTATTAAGCAGCGTGTTCAGCATTTCTCTCTCAGGAAGAGGAGACATGATATGAAGAGTAGCCACAGAGTCACAGGAACATGGCTTACTTCTGGTTTGGGTTTTCTTTTTGCTGTTTGCTTGTGGGAAACAGTGAAATTTGCTTTTGCTTTTGTGGGTGCTTTTTCCCTGGGGAGCACCAGGGAATGAGAGCCTTGTGTTTATAGTAGAAAGCCTTTCTTGCACTAGAGAAGGTCTAAATTAAAGAAGTCACCTTTGATACTTCGTCTCACATAAATTCCTGTTCTGTGCCTTTGATGCCTGGCACTCATGGCAGCGAGTGCCTTGGTGATAAGCACCATGACCTGTAAAACCCAGCATTCATGTGAGCAGCAAGAAGCAAGACTCCAAACCAGCACTTCTGGTTGCAGTTTGTTGCACTGAATGTCCTTTCCAGAGTATTTAAGGCATCTTGTGTTTGCATTGCTATGAAATCGGTGTCTCAACTATTTATAAATTTGCCCTAATTCTTCCTCCCTCTGTCCTGCCCAAAGGCTCTAAGGAAGCTTTACATTTTCTGTTTTGCAGAAGAGAATTTCATGGGGGATAAACCTAACCTGAATTGCTGGAGTCATGCAGCTGCTTGTATCCATGATGGAAATACAACTCAATTTCAGCAGCCTGATGTTTAACTTCCTGACCTTTGGCTTCAGATTCATTTGTACTCAGCTTGTCATGCAGTTGTGGTTTTCAGTTCAAACCACGATGTGAGGGGCTCCCTTCCCCCAGCCTTTAATGAAGATGTTTACCTGAGTCGCATCTGTGTGGTGTGACTTGGAGTCTTGGCTTAGTGGAGGAAGGCCCAAGGCTGGCCTGCCAGAGGTGAGATAAATTGGGATTGAAATCCCCTGGGAGAGCCTGAGGTGTGAAAGCTGTTTTGCTGTGACTAGCTCTCATCAGTAATGATAACCCCTCAATTTTGTGCCACCTAAATTCCCCCAAAATTATATGCTAAATATAAATATTCATTTTATAAATATGCATGTTAATTAAATATACATTTATTTTAAATGCATGTGTTAATTATACATGTTACATCAGATCACAATTAAGTCAATAGAAATTGGAGATTTGCATATAATCATGCTTGTATACTAATCAGTTGTCAGTCTAGAAAGCCACTTTCTACATCTAGACAGAATATAGACCTTGGTCCAGTGATCAGCTCAAAGTTTGAGTAGCAGCTTCAGTTCTTTTGCTTTTATGGATTTTTCTTCCTAGAAAAGAACAGAAAGAGGTATGACTTCTCCTTTTCAGTGCATAAAGGATGCCCAGTAGTTCCTTCATGTTTTATTCTACTTCTTCCAGGAGCCCTTAGAGTCTAGGTTTTGGCCAAATGAAGTTCCTCCTCTGATACATCAGGACTGTGCTAAACTTGCCTCAGCAATTTCTTTTGATGTGGGATGCAAATGCTCTTTGACCAGTGCATGTTCCTCTTCTGATGTTCTGCTTAGATGTAACTTTGCCTCACCCCAGACCCCAGATCTTCCAGGAATAATATGGGTAATTCCAAATGAGGTACTGGATAGTTAACAGTCATGTTACCATGTCTGCCTGTTGATTCATTCAGGTTGTGAGAGTTTGGAGGGCTTATTGTGGTTTTGTTTTGGGTTCAATTTAAATACAAGGTTGGAGCTTGTAATTACTGTATTGAAAGCTATCTGAAATGGCCATGACTTTATATCAGTGTAGGTGAAACTGTTTTTGTTCTGATACAGATGTATAAGCATCGCTGAGAGAATACCTGAGGGGCTGAACTGTTCAGAAAGCAGAGTTCCTTTGAGAGTCTTGTTTATCTGAAGTGTTTCTCCAATGGAAGTAGGTGACCTTCAGGGCTTGGTTTTGCACAGATGTATTTGCTGATGCCAAGACTTACTGTGGCAGTTAGTGTGTAACCAAGGCCGGCCTTGTTCAGCAGTGCACTTAAGCATACTATAAAGTGCCATTCAAGCCAAAGGTATTAAAAGCATGTGCAAGTGCTCTGGTGAAGGAGATTAATTCCTGAACTGGGATGTAGTGATTGAAGAGGAGATGAACATGTGTCTCCTGTTGGCTTTGGCAGTTATTTGGTAATAACCCCATCCAGAGACTTGTTATGAGCACTGCCAAGGAATTTGCTTCATGGAAAGGGGTGTATCCTTATGTCAGGGTTTCCTTTGTGTCAGAACAGTCTCGTAACTCCCTTTGGGGGGGAATATGAGAAGTGTTGAGGTTCTTGTTTCCCCAACGTTCTCCCCACATGATCAAAACCTTGGTTTGGTATCACAGACAGGACCGTGGTCAGTGCAGTGACTCTCAGCATGCTTTTGCTATTTCTTATTGACTTTACAGCTTTGAATTCACTTTTCCTCAGAAGCAGAGCTTCTATTCAGACTAATAGTTTGCAGGCTAAAACCCATCAAGGTTTTATAATAAACCTTGTGAAAAGTACCTATTTCATCAGTCATTTCCATCTTTAAAATATTTGCTTCAGGTATCAAGGACGCCATTGATTGCTTGCTGTATTATAGAAATCTTCATAAGAAAATAGGTCACTCTTCAAATTGTCTTCTTGTAGGGATGTAATTAAGCTGCTTTGAGACAATTACTGTATTTTCAGTATCTACTAATGTTCAAAAAACAATGTACTTTAAGGTTTTGACAGTGATATAATTTTCTATTTATTATCTTTTAATTAAAAACACTAGTAAATAGGATTAAAGCCAATTGTGTGGTAATTTGATGTAACTATTGCAATTCTGAAGCAATATACTTAGTCTACAGTGCATTAGTAATAGAGGGGGGATAGGAGGGGAAAAAAAACTTCCTTTATTATTCAAATCAGGAGTTCTGGTAAACGGGAATCCTGAACCAGACACTTCTGGGTTCTGCTCATGCTTGGATGCGCATCCCTTGTCATTTTAGTGGTGGTGTGTTTAGTGTTAACTTTAAGCATCCCAGAGGATTTGCAGTGCTGGGAAGGTTGATTGTAGTTTTGATGCCACTTCTGTGATTTTGGCTCAGTGTGTTCTAAGAGTCATTATTTTGGCTTTTTGCAAATGTAAGAAGTCAGGTAACCTGAAAAGCTCAAGGACTGGAAGGTGCAACAGATTTCAAGAAGACTTCAAAAGGTTCAGAAAGCGTCTGGAACTTATACCCAGCTCTCAAAAAGGGAGACAGCTTGTAGGAAGTGGCTACCTTGCTATGTGCAAACTGTTAGCAAGAATGAGAGAATCAGAAAAACAAGCCTGTGTGGAGGAAACATTGTTCAGTTTATAGACATCAGCACTGTGGCAGTAGAAAGTACAGGAACAAATAGAAAAGTTGCAAGAAATCAAGTAAATTTTGGCCTTTTGAGAGCCTGTCCAAGATAACGGCTTTCAGCTGTATGATGGCACAAAATGAAGGTTCCCAGTCAGTCTGTTCTCTTGCAAATTCCCAATACCATGAGTTTTTTAATGTCTCCATCCTGAGACCAGTGGCTGTGGAAAACAGGTGATTCTAGGGTTGTTTAGTCTGGAGAAGAGAAGGCCATCAATGGTGTCATCGATACCTGAAGTGTATTTGTTTTCCATGGGACTCTGATAGGTGAAATGTCTTCTGAAAGTTCCTGGCTCCTCATGGCTGCTGTGAGGAGCCAGCAGTGTCCTCTGCAGCCACTTGTAAGGACCAGACTTGTGGGTGTGTGGGGTCCAGTTGGAGTCCATTGCTTTCTATATGAACACCTGCAGAGGGATTAAGTCACACATATAACTGAAAACACCACCTGGAATTGAACCTGGTATTACAACAGGGAAGTCTCCCACATACTGTATCTGCCACCTAGCATGAGGACAGGCATCATGCAACCTGCTCACTGTGATGACCACCAGACAGCACCCTGAGTCCTCTTCTAAGCTGCTACCTACAGCACTTGCAGGATGAGCAGTGAAGATGGAAGGTAAAGGAAGCAGGAGTGTTTCAAATTACAGGTTTGTAGCTGACTGCTGCTAGTCAGTCAATTTTACCCAATTTGCACTCATGAATACAGATATTCCTCCCTCCCCCCTTTTCTTCTTGATGCACAGGTGCACCCCTGCTGCACCAGGCATCTTATTTCAGGCTGCTGTGAAGATGTGGCTGCCAGGATACGTAGTTACAGTTAAATTGTATATCTCTATTATACAAAATATAAAATACTTATTCATATCTGCAAGTATTCATTTATAAATAATTATATATGGAATTAAACATGTGTCTATACATTAAAAAATCAAGCTAACCAGCTGCCCAGTATGTGTTTTGCCGTTTCTGTCCTTTTCTTCATTCCAAACATCCTCAGCAGTTGAAGATAACACTTTAGGATATAAACAGTTGGGCAAGGAAGAATATTATGGGTCTTACAAACTTAACACTAATCACTTGCTAGCCCTTCCTGGAATATAAACTAAATCTCTATATTAATCTGAAACAAACAGCAGTAACATCTCTGGCACCATTGAAAAAAATGAATGCTATATACTTTAAATGTAGCAAGTGGAAGCATTACTGCTGGTGCTTACCTAAACCCAGAGTGGGTGAATAATTAAAGCATGAAGATGTGAGTTAATTGATGGCTTTTTTTCCCCATCTTGATTTTACATCAAGTAATGAGATCTGGTTCATAAATTTCTATCCAGATAGCAAATGAGATGTATTTTGCTTAAACTTGTATTCTAGGCATGTCCTTGGAGGTACCAAGCACCCCGAAATGATGTGGCATCTGTGGGAGCTGCAAGAGTTCAGTGTCGAGCAGAAAATCAGGCCCTTTGTGTTTTGAGAATGCTAATCCATTGTTATGGTTTCCTTTTAAACCGAAAATAAACACAATGTGTGTGCTGTTAACTTAGACAGGTGCTAGAGCCGACAGCTCGAGGTTTAAGGGCAGGGGTCAAGCAATCAAAAGTAGTCCTCTCTTGCGCAGCTCATCAAACAGGGAGTGCATCAATGGGCTCAGTGGCGAAGGCTGGAAATTAATCAGCTCAGCCCTCAGTGTTTAGCCATGCTGATTATATACTGGCAAAGTGAGCATGAGATGACAGGCCAGAGGAGCTAACGTAATAGGAGTTCATTCCCAACAAAGGCAGGGAAGAAAGATCAATTTGCAATATTCTTTTCTGTACCCATGCAACAAAGCAGAAACATGAAAGGAGAACATTAAGGGATGCTCCCTATGAACTGGACAAATCAATAAACATCAGTGGTAAAAGGAGGGGGCAGGAAAGTTTCTCACTCTGTTGTGTACCCTGAGGCCTTTTCTGTCTTTGTGAAGTGCTGAGTACCAGTGGCCTCTGTCATGTTTCCTTTCACCTACATGGTGTCATCTGCCTCAGTCTCAAGGTGAATGCTGGTTTGTGCCATCTGAGCGAGTGTTTCAGGAAATTGTTTCATCTCTTTGGGAAGGAAAGGAAGGAAAGGACAGGTTGGACACTACAGAAGCTGCAGTGGCAGCTCGCTGTGCAGCTCCATTTCTGCACCAGTCAGGTCTAGAAACTGGGGCTTGGCTCTTGCAGCAGGTGCAAGCTTTCAATGATTTTAGGCATTTCACTTCAGAACTCTTGAATAAGTGCCAGTGGCTTCCATAGAGAGCACCAGGTACAAAACCTGATTTGAGTATAGGAGTTTAACTTTTCTTCGAATATGAATTCCCACAAGCAGTAGTCAGGATAATGTTAGATATCCAGTAAAGAAATACAGATGGATCCAGTTTGGGGAGACCGAGTTCTAGTAACAGTTGGGAAAGGGAACTACAGCTGAAAAAGAAATGTTTAGTGCAGCCACTGCCAAATCTACCCAGTGTCAGACCAGTTATTTTATCATCTTAAATATTTGGCTGTGAGAGCCAGGCCTGTAAATCAAAGCTTTGCACTGACCATTTTCACCTGTACATGAAATATCTCTTAGATGCGTATTCAGTGTGTGTTACTGGCAAGAGAATAGTTTTGTTCTGGCTTTCTGGTGACTTTGGTGGAGGACTCCTCACTGCATTGGCACTTTGTTTTAAAATCCAACTGTATAGAATGCTAAAGTACACATTCAAACATGCACATATAATCTTTATGACAAAGCACATGCTTTACAAGGCACATTGCATGGACAGAGTGTGTTACCTGCTGGTGGGGAGCTGGTGATGGCTGCCCAAAGCAGAGCTGGTCTGAGGATAGCAAACTTGATGGGTTTCAGTCTGGGCCCCAGTGCTGATGGTGGCAGTGATAGCTGTAAAGTACTTTTCTGGTGGATTACAATAAACTGTAAAGCACTTTGGACTTGATATTTGTGTTTGCCAGCAATTTTATCAAGTTATTCTGTTATTTAGGAACTGTTTTCCCTAATTCCCAAATAGGATAAGTCAGCCTGACAGGTCCAAGCAGGAGGAATGCAGAGCATGCTGAAAAGAAACACATCTCACAAGATGCTAACTTGAGCGTTGACACCTCCTGGAATCAGGCTGTTTACTTGCAAAGCTGAAACAGGTCATCACCAAGTCGTATGCGATATATGTGATGTTATATGTCATGGCTAAAGCATGGGTGGGAAGGAGATGGTTTTTGGCTGACTACCTTCTGGCAGATTCACAGAGTGAATAAATTCAGAAAAGGTTATGAGAAACCAGTAGTTTCTTCCTTGTCATGATCAAGACGCCCAGCAAAGGGGGTGTGGGAGGAGGGACGAGTGGGAACAGTTTTAGAAGCTGAACTCGTGCCTTGGATTACTGTCTGGTGAAGTACCAGAGAGTTAAGGAGAGATGCGTGGTACTTGGGAAAAGTGAATTGATGCAAGTTTTGTAGGACAGATCATCTTCATGTAAGCAGTACAGCCATATCCCAACCTCAAATCTCTGGTGCCCTGGTTAAACAAGACAAAGGTTGCCTGGTTCCTCTGTTAAGAGAGAGTGAAACTGCTCCCTCGAGAGAGCCCTGTGCTGCCAGGGCTTCCTGGGTGTTATTGAGGAGAAACCTAGGGAATGCAGTGAAACTTGAATGTGATAAATAAATGAGTACATGTTGGGCAAGGGGTGATGCTGTACCTTTGTCATGCTGCTTATGTGTTTAGCATCAGCAACACTTACTCACAACGCTCCAAGGCGTGTTAGTCTTTTAAAGGATTTGAGCTGAACAAGTTACTTTTGCACTATTTACAGACCACACTGGGGGTTCATGTAGACTTCATACACAGGGAAGTTTTGTTTTGTAGCCTTTGCTTGTTCTCTCTGCAATGAGGTAGCATGAGCTGAGGGTTCTGAATTGATCAGAGGACTACTGAGGACTTAAAATATTTGAGGTTTTCTAACTGCAAAATTTGTTCTCAAATTTATTATATCAGGATGTCAGAAATCACACGAAACATGCATTTCCCAGGAAACAAATCTGCCTTGGGAATTAGTTCTGGTTAGAGAAGTGAGGAAAGGAATTTGTTACGTATTCCACTTTAGCATTCCATTTTGTGCCACCTCATGTGCGTGTGCTGATTGGTTTTCTCTGGATAGTGTAGAGCTATAGCTTCTTAGGAAGTTGTTGAGGGAGAATGCAAAGTGTTCTGAGGTTAGATGGGACAGCTGATGTACAACCTATGTGAGCAGGAAGCATGCATGAGGATAGCATGGGTACCATAGGTTACAGGATATTTCTGCTAAAATAATGGTTAAAATTGAAAGTTTACAATATATTGTAAAGTTTACAATATATATGTCATCATTTCTGGAATGGAAAGCTAGGGCTGTATGTGATCTTCTCTAGGAACGTCTCTTCACAGAGGAAATGGTAGGTAATTTCTGCATGTAAAGAAAATTATCTCTCCCTTCACAGTTGATTCAAGCATTTTGCTAAGTGTCCAACCCAGTGAATGCTAGATGGAGTTAAAAATACCACATAAATGTCTGAGCTTTAGTCTGGATAGGTTAAAAAATTCTAAGTCACATCTGAATACAGGTATTGAAAACCTGATGTCACCAACCTGGGTGGACCTGAAAATGTTACCTTGTCTTTCCAAATAACATTGACAAGAAAATCCCTTACAAGAGCTGGAGCATGGGGATTTTGCCCCCTACGTACATGGATGCTGCCCCTCGCTTATTTGGGTTGGTCACACTGACAAGCTGTAGGAGATCTGGTTTGAAATTGCTGCTGGGTTGGGTTATTTTCCTCTCCTTTTGTTCTCTGGTGTAGACTTAAAATGTTCTGTGTGTCTGGAAAATCGTGTTGAACATCAGGAACTCCTTGCTGAACACACCTGTGGGGGGTTTGTTGTTATTGTGGGGGTTTTGGTTGAGTTTTTTGCCTCTCAAGAGTTAAAGTTGGGTGTCCTGTGGTCTTTGTGTTTTGAAGAACACCTCAAGATTGGCATATGATCAGCAAGAAATGCTTTGTGCTTTTTTTAAGTCTTTGTTCTGGGTCTCCTGAGTTAAACCAATGCTAAATGCTGAAATAGCAAAAGAAGTTGGGAAGCAAACCAGATCTAGCTGATGTTGAATGCTGGGCTCTTTGTTTTCCAGATTGTCTGAATTGTTTGATCTTCCAGGTATCCTGTCTTTTGTGACTCTTAGTTTTGAGAATGGTTGCAACTGCTTTTCAGCATTCCATCCCACTGTTAGAACTAATGTTGACACTGGTCCAGCCAGCCCTCTGTCTCTGAAATGCTCAGAACAGACTTTATCTTCACTTAAGCACTCCTCACAAGTTGTTCTAGTTTTCACAATCCCATCTTTCCTATTGTTTCAGGATGTACTTTATGGTACATCTGATATCTCTCTACATTCTATTCCTCTCTGCTGTTATAACTGGTTGGCTTTTATTTTAAGGAAAGTCATGGCTTGTTTGTGGTATGATAGACACAGTTTAAATATGATTGTACTGGCTCTTCTGATTTCAGCAATGTGAGGACTGGACAGTTGTGTCTGATGATTTTCCTGTTTGGTTTGTGGTAAGCAAAGCTGCAACACAGAGCTCATTAAAGCATTCAAATTCTTAGAAATTACAATTTTAATTCTCCATGTGCATTAAAACAGTTGAAAAGAGAAAGCAGATTTCTTGGAAAAACTTGAATTAATTTGTTGCGAATTATTTCTTACAATGAGAAGTTGAATCAAAGCATTTTAGCTGACTAAAATCCAGCATTTTGTCATCACAGAAAAAAAATCAAATGAATTATGGTGGTTTGTTTTTTTTTCTTTTTCCTGAAAAAATAACCAAAGCCAAGAGCTTTGCACATCAGTGTTTAAAAGTTGACAGAATTGGACTTTAGGATTTGGTTTTCTTGGGGCTGCTCTGTGGTGTGGCTCCTTCTGCCTTAGTTATTCTGATCTCTGCCCTTGGAATTTGCTCAGACATAGTAGCTCCTTGTCCTGTCACTACTGCCAGACCTTATCAGTCCTGTTAGCTAGCTGCTAATCACTAGATTCAGGAGAAGTTTGCTCTGTTGCCTACTAGCTGCCAAGCATCATCCACAAGCATTTTCCTGTTGCAGAATGGACATGAAACACCTGCTAATGTCAGACTGGTGAATAAACCCCTTTGGACCAGTTGCAGGAGGCAACACGCAGGCTGTTCCTTCAGTCCCCAGTAAAAGTGGGTGTTTCCAAAGGCTGATGTTGATTTCTTTGTGACCTGCATCCACACGTCGTTATCCAACTGATGGGACTGCAAAGGGAACCTCATTCTCAGGGATCACTCTGGATCTCTCTGAAGCTCATCTCTTACCATGTTATGCCCTACACTGTGTTTGAGCATTATTATTTATTAAGCAACGAAGATCCTAGGTCGGCATGCGTTTAAAAAGTACAAGCAGACTGGTTTCTAAGTAGCATGGCAATTACCATGCCAGTTGTACATGAGGGCTCAAAATCTCTGCCTCCAAGTTTGAGGGTGCCTTGTCTGTTGTTAGTGCTCCTGATGAGGCTGCAGTGGCTATCTGCTGTGATTCACTGGCACAACCAGTGTCTGTGAACTCTCTGAGGACATGCTTGGCAGCTGCAGGACATAATTACCACATTTGAGAATATCTTTTAGGCATTTGGATGTATGGCTGGCTTTTTAGATTGCTCCCCTGCTAACTAATACGTTACTGGTTTGATACAATTGACAGCTGGCTGTGCTGGTGGCTAAAGAACTGCCTCTGGGGCTGTCTCAGAATGAGGTTAATGATGGCCTAGATGAGTTCCCTGAGTTTCCTATACATCATTTACCTGGAATTGTGCTCTCTGCTAGGCTCTTCGGTGATGACAAGGGATCTGACCAAGTGGCCATATGTACTAAATGCTGCAGCTATTCCAGTGGGCCAAATTTGGGCTTATTTACTGTGGTTTGGTTTTGTTGTTTTTTTTTTTTTTTTTTTTTTTTTTTTTTTTTTTTTTTTTTTTTTTTTTGTTTTGTTTTGTTTTGTTTTGTTTTGTTTTGTTTTGTTTTGTTTTGTTTTGTTTTGTTTTGTTTTGTTTTGTTTTGTTTTGTTTTGTTTTGTTTTGTTTTGTTTTGTTTTGTTTTGTTTTGTTTTGTTTTGTTTTGTTTTGTTTTGTTTTGTTTTGTTTTTTTTTTTGGTTTGGTTTTGTTGGTTTTTTTTTTTTTTTGTTTTGTTTTGTTTTGTTTTTGAAGTAGCAAAGAATCTCTGCTCTGAAATGCACTGTTTTAATAAAGGGAATGACTGTCGAACATCCATTTTGAACTGGACTCATAGTTGTTAACTGAGCGTCCCTTATCTCTCTCACGTTGTTATGATCCACAAAGGAGTGTTTGTTCGTCGCTGCACTGTTGGTTTTCTTGCTTCCTCCCTACAGGACTTCTGGAGACCATGACTAATGATGAATTTGTGAAGCTTCCATGTAGATCCCCTGTCTATAAGTGCCTCACACGGAACTTTAATAGCTATTTTTCTTGTGAAACTTCATTTGTGGTCAGCTGTGCAAGGTGAAAGCAATCATAATGTTGATGTGCAATGCTGTTCTCAAACAGAGCCACAGGAAAATCATTGTTATATTTGGGAAGGGCAGCACTAAAGGGATTTATTTTCTTCCCCTTAAAGCTTTTCCTTCTTTCTGAGATGGATGAAATAGTTAAGTCATTTAAAAAACAAATTCCCATCCTCCCTGATTTAAGATCTGTTCCTGCGGTATCTATGGTATGGGGGAGATGCTGTAGTGGTTTTATGAGGACATAAAATATTGGCTTAATGATAATTTGGCAAAGTTTCAAGATATCTGAGGGGACTTCCTGGAAATTAAAAACAACTCAGATGTAAGAGAAAATTAAGCTGGTGACCCCGAGTACAAAAGGGGAAGAGCTCAGACGTCCATTCTTCCCTGCTCCTTGCTTTAGTCTCTTTTCTTTTTTCCAATCCCTTCTTGCTAATCACCTCCCCTTGGCCCCGGCTGCTCTCATTACAAGGTAGAAGACCAGTTTAGGGTAAATTTGCTATTGCTATAGCTGCACATGTAGAATTTCCCAGGGATTTTATTTTTTGAGGGTGGCCAATCTTAACATGAAACTTTCCAAACATGTCTCTGATTGGGCTCACTGAGGCCAAACTCCCTTTCTGCTTGCAGTCTGAGGGCTGAGGAGGGATGCTTGGCTCTTCAGGGAAATTAAATTGTTCTCTGTGCTTAAGCCATTTGTACCTTTTTTCTACAGGAAGATGTGTAAATATCGGGAGACACGTGCAGGATGTTCTAGAGACTATTTTAGTCTTTTGCAGCTGCCTGTATGACCGCATCTGAGCAGACTTCACCATGCTCCTACCTCTTAAAATCCTGGGCTGGTCCTCCTGCCTTCCTCAAATGGTGCCCTTGTTTTTGTGATCTGTACAGCATACAGAAATACGGCATCCGGCCCACTAGAACTCTTGTAGCATGAGGAGTAATTCCTTCTTATCTACTGAGCTTTTGACCTGATTACTGAGAAGAGTGGAAGGTCTGTTAATTACAGACAAGTTTCCTTGTTTTCTCAGGAGGTTCTGACATTTGAACATGTGGAGCCAGACACATCAACATTTCATTTAATCACTACATGTTAGTCCAATAGTGGCAACACTTGATTCCAGCACAGCAAACGTACCATGAGAACTGGTTGTGCAGAGGCTGCGTGTCCTGTTTTGATCCCTGCATGATTTAGCCTTTCGGAAAATTGCCACTTTTTAAACTTCCATTAACACCTCCTTTATTTTCTCTTCCCCATGTTTCTGGGAAAGGCTGGTTTGGAATGGAGCATATGAAAGAAAAGGTTGTGAAAGCTGGGAAAGCAAGGGAAGGGACATCAGAAAGTGGAAATAAGAGTAGCATTTGGTGGTGGTGTTGAAATGTGTGTATGGGAAAAGCTTCCAACCTCTATAGCTATAGGTCACTGTGGACGTAATGAGTGCCTGAGCCAGCTGGCAACCTGAAACAGTAGCTTCAAGGCCAGGTTAGATGGGGCTTGGAACAACCTGGTCTAGTTGGAAGGTGTCCCTGCCCATGGCAGGGGGTTGGAACTGGGTGAGCTTTAAGTCCCTTCTGACACAAACCATTTTATTCATTTTATGCACCTGGGCTGCATCCAAAGGAGCGTGACCAGCAGGTCCAAGGAGGTGATCCTGCCCCTCTACTC
>NDXB01022751.1:6087-31569 GCA_002631895.1 Agapornis roseicollis
GGGGGGGGAGGGGGAAGAAAAGGAATGCAGAGCGTATATCTCTGGGAAAACTAAAGCAGCAGGTTTGAATTACCCTGTGGTAAAACATGTGGGAGATCTTGATGTGGCATATTTTTGTTATCTTGGGTTTAGTTCTTATTCTTGCAGAGGTTTGTAGCACTGTTGGAAGCAGAATCCTACAATCAGTCAGTCTGCCATAATTCTGGATGAGATATGAGAGTATTGTAGAGTGATTCATAGAATGGTTTGGGTTGCAAAGATATTAAGATCACCCAGTTCCAACCCCCTGCCATGGGCAGGGACACCTTGCACTAGGCCAGGCTGCTCCAAGCCTGGTCCAGCCTGACCTTGAACACTGCCAGGGATGGGGCAGCCACAAATTCCTTGGGCACCCTGTGCCAGTGCCTCACCACTTTCACAATAAAGAATTTCTTCTCTATATCTAACCTAAATCTCCCCTGTTTAAGATTGAAGCCATCACCCCTTATCCTATCACTTACAGTCCCTGATGAAGAGTCCCTCTCTGGTGTCCTTGTAGGATCCCTTCAGATACTAGACGATATCCTATGTGCATGCTGAATTTCATGCACCATGGTGATGAGAGATCTTCAGAGATCTGGACTTAGCTGAACCCTTTAAAGGAATGAATAAACTGTCAGGTGGAAGTGACACACCTGCATTGATTCCTGCCATAGAAATATTGATGCTTCCCAACGTGGTTACTTCAATAAGCTGAAATCCCTGCCTCCTGTGTCACTACATGTTTGTTGACTGCATCTTTGAATTCTCAGTGGATATGCCTTTTCGCTGGAATGGCTGTCAAGTGAACCTCCTTGAGTATTCACCTGTTGTTTCCCCTGTACAGGGACACAATGTGGAGGATTTTCACAGGCTCCCTCCTGGTGGAAGAGAAGTCCAGTGCATTGCTCCATGACCTGCGGGAGATTGAGGCCTGGATATACCGGCTGCTACGCTCACCAATGCCTGTTGCTGGTCAGAAGAGGGTGGATGTGGAAGTCTTGCCACATGAGTTGCAGCCAGCTTTGACCTTTGCTCTTCCTGATCCGTCCCGCTTCACCTTGGTGGATTTCCCATTACATTTGCCCTTGGAGTTGTTGGGAGTGGATGCCTGCCTGCAGGTGCTGACCTGCATCCTTCTGGAGCACAAGGTAAGAAAGGAAGAGGTGATATTTGATAGGTATGTAGAAAGTTCTGTCCTTTTCAAAACCAGGGTAGGCTGGATATGCAGAACAGCTGTCTCCTGGAATCAGTTTTTCTGTGGGGGAAAGGAATAGCTTCTTTTGAGGTTTCTGTTCTGAAAAGTTTTGCTCTTGCTCAAAAAAGCATCTGAAATTTGTTTTCAGATGAATAAAGGGTCATCCAGTTCATAGCCCTCAAATCAGATGCCTGCAGGTTGTGATCTTTGCATACCCTTGGAGGAAGTATTACAGGTGAATGGTTACTGCAGTGCTGATGTGAGTTTCTTTGGTTCCAGGTTGTACTGCAGTCCCGAGATTATAATGCACTCTCAATGTCTGTGATGGCCTTTGTGGCTATGATCTACCCATTAGAGTATATGTTCCCAGTGATCCCACTGCTTCCCACCTGCATGGCCTCTGCAGAACAGGTACATTTTTTTCCTTTATTGGTCTTCTGCAGAAGATGTTTCTGTGACAGGAGCAGTCTTTCTTTCCTTCTCCACTGGTTTGTCTTTGATTGCAGCCTTGCAGAGAATGTTCTTTGAGTACCACTATTGAAATCGTAGGTAACACCACTTATCCAGAATAACTTCAAAGTATGCTTAGTAAATTGGATGGTTCAAAGCAGTAGTTCACAAGCAATGAACTGAAAGGCCATAGATCACAATACTATGATGTTCCAATGCCCCCCTCCTCCCAACAGAGTATTAAGGATTATTGGGGAGCATCCAGAATGATATTTAAGTACTCTTGAGAACCCTGAATTCAGAGCTTAAAAACTATTGCCTGCAATTTACTCTCCTCAGAAGTATGAAGTGTTGAGTTACACTGGGAGCTGTGTTTTGCCAGTAGTCAGCTCTCTGTAGAAGCTCATTATTTTGCTTGGAAAGATACAATTCAGGCCATCTTACTACTGCAGTGCTATTGTACAACTAATGCTGCAGGTCTGTTCTTGTATCATCCCTTGGGGGTGACCAAGTGCTCTAGATTTGAAGAATAAATTAGCCTCCTGAGCCACTGTTCTCAAGGTGCTATATGCCTTATTGATTTAAACCTTTTCCCTCTGCTGATTGCCTTATCAGAAACAACCTGAATTTCCCCTGAGGTTTTCCATGTCCACTTGAAAAAGTGTGTTTGTTTCTTCTGCTTCCTAGGGATGTTATTGGTTTGAAACCAAATTACCATCCTAAGTGTGAGGGTAAAGCCTTTGCCTATAGTCTGTGTCTATTTGCAATGGCACAGACTCACTCTGAGCTGAGGGTGTACTCTGTGACTTGTTGCTTCTCTCTGTTATCATATGCAGACCTTGTCCTTAATAAAGTCTCTCTTTCAGTTGCTTCTAGCCCCTACACCTTACATCATTGGTGTTCCAGCAAGTTTCTTCCTTTACAAACTGGATTTTAAAATGCCTGATGATGTATGGCTTATTGACCTGGATACCAACAGGGTAAGTGGTGCCCATAAAGATTTGTGGCTTTGCTTCCAGGGAACTGTGTACTTTCATCAATGTACCTATTGAGAATTTAAGAATGCCTGGCCTCAGCCTGCCTGTGCCATTCCTGTCTTAACCCTCAGAATTATGTTCCGTGGTATGTCTCAAGGTCCCCATTTCTTCTGCTTCTAAGGCATTCATTCTTAGTTAATCCATCTGGCTATATCTTTAGAAGATAAATCCTCAAACAAATTAGGAAGCTGTTATCTTGAGTAGTTGTGACCCTGTCTCTTATAGCCCTGCCTAAGAAACCCAATCTGATAAGAGCCTTCCAGCAGCACTGTTTGTCATGATTCAAATAGAGCTATGTATCCTGCTTTCTACTGGGGCACAAGCAAAGCCCACGTTCAAGGGAAGTGTACATAACATCTTCTACTTGATGGAAAATCCAAAGGATGAGTGTGGGTTCAAACTTCTCTTTTTTGTGGTAAATGATAAAGTAATTCCTCCATTTTTTGTCATGTTTTAAGCAGTAACAACCAAAAAAGCAGTGAAAATCAAAGTATTGATGCAGGGACCTGTGTGTTGTGTGGCTTTTTTAATTGTTATTATTAATTATTTTACTTTATGGCTCTCATTCCTCAGTCTCTGGAGTGGTGGAGATTCAGGAGATTCTGGTTTGGAAATGAAATGACTACAGCTGGGGAATTCTGAGTCTGTTGCTGTGCTTAATTCCAGGTGATCGTTCCCACAAATGCAGAATCTTTGCCAGCACTGCCAGAACCAGAAGCTTCAGAGCTGAAAAAGCACCTGAAGCAGGTAAAACACTTTGAGGAGAGGATTCAGATTCAGTAGGACTTAGCTGATGTAGTCCTGTACTGCTCTACAGCTTTTCTGTCAACCTGTTTAAAATGCCTCTTGTGTATAGTTGCCAGTTAGAATATCCCCATGTTAGAATACACCAGCATTTTGAACTTGAAAAGCAGTATCAGTTGATACAGATGTTGTGGTAGGTATTCAGCTGCTGCTTTTCTATGTTAATGGAAAGCATTAATTTGGAAAAATGAGTCCTCACTGAGGCTTTTAACTGCAATTAATTTCTTAGCCAGGTAAGGGATGGTTTCAAATTCTCCTGGACACAACAGATTATCTTCTGGTTTTTACTGTTATTTGGGGCTAACTTGTTTCCAGTTTGTGCAGAGAGTTCCAGATTCCTCCTTTACATTTGCCATGTGGGCTTTAAAGTCTGGCTTGATCATCAAGCTATGATCATCTTTGTTTCCCCTCCATTCACAGATCTGTGTGTGAGGTCTCAGTCTCTCCTGTCAGGTCCTGCTAAGGCATTAATCAGCTTGGGTCATCCTGGCTGATCATGTGAAGCAGGTTTTATCTCTTTATTTCTGTTTTCCTTATGCACGCTGCATGCAGTATCTAAAGGTAAAGTGTGTTACTAATGTGATGACTTCTGCTCTTTCCCTGTCCTTGTAAATCAGGAGAGCAAAGTGTGTAACCTCTGTGATAACGCCAGTACCTGCTGTCAGCACAGATGGAAGCCATGTGTTGCTTGGAGTTTTGTTAGATCCACCTTCCCGTGACTTCTGCCTCACCCCCTTGCAGCTTCTGGCACTGTTCAGTAAAACTCTCTCACTAGGGCAGAGCTGGATATCAGAACAAATTGCAAATTCATTGAGAACATTTAAAATTCACCCAAATTCAGGTTGTATCTCTATGTATTCCTATAGAGGTTATCATTAAGTATTGATCACTGGCAAAGAAGGAATGCTACTGGTTGCTGTACAAAGTACAGAAGATTAAGCTGTGACACACATCACTAAGGTTAACACTTCGGTGTGCTTTTGGCTCTTAGTGTCAACGAATAAAATTCAGGATAGCTGCTTTTAAATTGCAGTAGAAAGTTCATAGCTGCATCAGTAAGGACAGCAGCCTTCATACTACCCAGGTGGTCAGATGTGACTGCTTGGGGGTGGGGCAGTTAGACCTTTCTCCCCAGACGTACCTATTTTGTGGTCCCTTTATTTCCTCTCATTTGTGATATTTGGTAGTAATAGAGGTTTTTTTTTTCCTCCCATCTGTTTCTCTGTGGTCATGTGTTCGTCTTGGCTCTGATGGGCTGCTGCTGTTATCATATGATCTTCCATCTTGCCTCCAGTGTCTGGTTAGCATGACTGCAATCACTCAGAAACAGCTGCTCACTCCTGACAACAAGGTTCTTTATTTTATTCTTTTCCCCTCAATCTTCCATTTTGCCCTTTTCCCTTTGGAATTTTTGGTTTTGTTTTATTTCATATATTTATTTTTGAAATAAAAAGATGATGAGTCAGTGGACAAATGAGAGAAATGAGGAAGATTTAGGATAGGTCTGAGTGTCCAGGACCGATCTACCACTTGTGCTGCTCCGGTGAATATCCTTGAAGTTGTTATGAGGGTTGAAGAAGATGGTAGCTTTATGGAGAGGTGAAGAACTCATTCAGCTGGGAAGGGGAGGTTTGCAGGGATACAGGCAGATATCTGTGTAAAGGTGTCTCTGCATTGTCCTGGGATATCCAACTTACTGATTGAATGCTCAAGTTACAAAGCAAGTTTCAAGGACTCTGGGTCCCAAGATGTATTCAAATTGCACATGGGAATAACTCTCCAATGTTGTACACTATGCCATCCTACTGATAGTCTAATTTGAACTGTTTCCACATTGTGAGTGATGTAGCAAAGTGAATTTCTGTGCTACTTCTTGGCTGGCTCCAGCACTGTTTCAGCATTGAGGAGATTGTTTTGACAATCTACACAAAGGAGGGCCTGAAGATGTTTGTTGACTCAGCATAGGAGGTGGTTTAAGAAAAGCTAACGGAGCATGCACAGTTGTTGCAGTTGCCTGTAGGGCAGGGTAGCTGTGATCTCTCTCTTGTTCCTTGAATAACTTTTCTTGTTAAAGATGTGCATAATGTTGTCCTTTGTTAGGCACTGGCCAGCATGAGTCTGAATACTCAGCCCATTCTTAATCTAGAGAAGTTCCAAGAGGGACAGGAGGTGCCGTTGCTGCTGGGAAGATCGCAGAATGATTTGCAGTCTACTCCTTCCACAGAATTTAACCCTCTGATCTATGGAAATGATGTGGACTCTGTGGATGTGGCTACCAGGTGAGCCTGAACAGAAGGGTAGTGTTGACTGTTCATCAAGTTTGCACTTGAAGTCAACACAGACATTTCTATGGGTCCTGTGGTGGAAGCAGCATCTTCCAGGTTCTACTTCACATCATGGGCAAAAAAGAACAGTGTTTGTCTCAGATCTATTAGCTGCATGAACATAACTGTTTATCTTCAGAGGGTGTGTTTTGTTTCTTGCATGTTCTTATAGATCATCCACTTTACCTGGACTTGTTAGTCTGCTGTTCAATCCTCAGCTTAAATCAGAAGCCTCAAACTACAAAAAAAGCTCAAGACTCAGCTGTCACCTCAGCTAGTGGATAGGAGAATGATACCCTTCATTGGGATATTGGGTCTTATTGCTGAGGTGGTGAATTAAACCAAACTGATTTCTTGGTGGCTTTTTTTTCCTTCCTTTTTTTATTTCAAGACAATAATTTTCTAAGAAGACTGTCTTCTTTCCTGTTGTGTTCTGTGTTTTTATCTGATACAGTGTTCTCTGTTTTCCTTTTAGGGTTGCCATGGTGAGATTCTTCAACTCACCAAATGTTTTGCAAGGCTTCCAGATGCATACTCGCACTCTTCGGCTCTTCCCACGACCAGTGGTGGCCTTCCAAGCAAATTCTTTCCTTGCGTCTAGGCCGAAGCAAACACCTTTTGCAGATAAGCTTTCCAGGACACAGGCAGTCGAATACTTTGGAGAATGGTCACTCAACCCTACAAACTATGCTTTCCAGAGAATACATAACAGTAAGTTTTGGTCTTGCCTTTCCTGCACTTGAATGTAATGCAGGAGCTTAAAAGTAAATTGATTCTAGGAAAGGGCTTAGTTTTACACCATGTTATTCCTCCATTGGAGGGAAATCCAGTTCAAGGAGCATTTTATTTATGTCCTCATGTTTCTACCAAGTTAGCCCAGCTGTTAGCCACTCACTCTTCCCATTCATTTTACCTCTTGTTTGGTTACAGGGAAGTCTTGTAGGCTTCTTAGAGACTGTCCCTTCCTTTGTGCAAGACATTGTAGGGGAGAGCCTCTGTGAATGAAGCCTTTGACACCAATAAATGGGTTCAGTTAGCTTTCTCCTTGTTTCTCGTGCAGACATGTTTGACCCAGCACTGATTGGTGACAAACCAAAGTGGTATGCTCACCAGCTGCAGCCCATCCACTATCGTGTCTATGACAGTAATTCACAGCTGGCTGAAGCACTGAATGTCCCAGCAGAAAAAGAAACGGATTCGGATCCCACTGATGACAGGTTAGTGAAGAGCATGACACAAGTCACATGGTAGTTACTTCATATTGCTGGGCCTCTTCTCCTCCTTCTTGATTGCAGCCTTTTCCTTGGCCTGCCAGCTTGCTCTTTTATTTTTTCTTTCTGGCCAGAATAATGACACTGAAGTAAATTGTCCCACTGCTCTGTCATGACAGCAACCTCTCAACCCCTTTATTAGTAGTATCTTCTCAACCCTTCATATCATGTGATTCTCCATTTGTATTTTCTTCTTTTCTTTTGCTATCTATATGCCATTTGACATTTGGTATTTCCTCCCACCCTAATGCTTTTTTCTTCCATGCTGTTCTATCTCTGGTTATTTCTACAGCAGTACTACAAGTACTCCCACCCATCCTAGCACTCTTTCAAGTCTACTCAGTGCACATAGTTATGCAAAGCTTGTTAGTACTACCCGTTGCCTGAGACATCTCATTTGCTCAGTAAAATAAGAGTAAGCTTTTTTTTGTTACAGTAGTTTTGGCCGTATTTCCTGGAGTTTTGCATCTAGTTTTATTATTCCTAATTCTCTGCTAGCCTGTGAGCTCTTTCAGGCTGGGACTTGCACATCTTTTGCCTTCTACACAGCGCCAGTGGTCCTGACAGAGTGGGATTTTTCACTAGTATAAAATGGGAATGCTTTGTCATTTCCAGTTCCCTTGAAGTTAACACACACACAAAGAGTTAATACACTGTTCCCTGCTCACTTTTGCTTGACCTCATTGACTTTGCTGAGAGCCTTTAAATATCTTCCCATAAGGTCTCTTCATTTACCTCAAAGCTACTTTATTTGCTCTGACCTTTCATGAGGCTGCCTTCTGACTCTGGCCACAGATTTGTTTATAGAGACTGTAATACCATGAGATTTTTCAGAGGCCCATGCAAACAGTGCTGATTCACATGTTTGAAACATCAGGCCTGGCTGTTGCTGTTATGCTGCCACTCATCTCTCTCTCTTACCTGTTGTGGCAGTGGCAGTGACAGTGTTGACTATGACGACTCAAGTTCCTCCTACTCCTCCCTTGGTGACTTTGTCAGTGAGATGATGAAATGTGACATTAATGGTGATACCCCAAGTGAGTAACTTTGAACTTCACTTTCACAAGGTCCATGTAAGTCTCCTTGTCCTGTTCATCTGCACTCTGGAAAAAAATACCTCCCCTAATTCCCTGAATCAAATCGAAGTGCTGTTCCACTGTAGTCTTGTTCTGAGGTGAAAGTGTCTTCTATACTCCTTCAGTATTCAGGGGTAGGCTGAAAAAAAGATGTTTCTCCTGCTCATGAACATAAAATGTTCTCCTCCAAAGGACAGTGGAAGGAGGAATGACAGAAATAGGTGCTGCTGAACAAAACTGGCTCACTAGATCTGGAAATAACCTGCTGCTGCCAGTAAATAATGTGGAATATGGGTAGCAGAGTATGAGCTTTCTTCTGCCCCCACATACTGGTTCTCAGTGCTGGCTTTAATGAGTCACTGTGTCCTAGTGGGGACAGGGAAATGCATTATTTGTGGCTTATATGGAGGCAGCAGCAATAGTTACTCTTGTGAGAGTGGGAAAATCTCTCTTAAGTAAATTAACTCTAGGAGTGCCAATGCATTTCCTGTCTCCCAAGGACAAGAGCTAATGATTATAATTTGCAACAAAAGACACTCTGCATGGACATAAGGATGAGATCTTTGTGGTTAGTGTAGTTAAACAGGTTCTCAGGATCACAGTACATTGTCAAGCCTTGGAGACTTAAAACTCAGTGGGACAAGGCCCGGAGTAACCTGCTCTAATTTTGAAGTTACTCCTGCTTTTAGCTGAGAGTTGGAACAGATGACCTCTGAAAAAGCCTTTACAACCTTAGTTTTTATGCATGTCTGTTCTACTGGGCAGTTGTCATCTGCTGAGGAACTTTAGATGGGCAAAAGGCTGAGGAAGGTAATGTGCTTTAACACAAAATGCTGTGTTTGCAGATGTTGACCCCCTGACTCATGCAGCCCTTGGTGATGCCAGTGAAGTGGAATTTGATGATTTTCAAGAATATTCAGGAGATACGGATGAACAGGCCATGGACAGTGAAAACTCCCAAGAGAACAACCAGCCTCGTTCAAGTTCCAGTACTACAGCCAGTAGCAGCCCCAGCACTGTCATCCATGGGGTGAATCATGTGTGTACTGAGATGAGTTCAGCCCCAGTATCAGCATATTAGGATATAAAGAATGGGAGGATGCACATGGTTCCATCTGAGAAGGGCAAAACCTAGACTGTGAAACCATGCACAGATTAAATTGCATGCTCTTTCTGGACTTTCTGAGCAAGGTGGAGTTTACTGGTACCCTCTTATGCTGGGATAGAGCATTCCTGTACATAAAAGTTCCCATGCATTAAAAAAAATGCAGTATTAACAGACCAGTGGTCCTGGTTGTGACTGCAGGAATTGCTTGAGCAGTCTAGAAAGACCTGATGTGTTAGAGGAACAGGGAGTGGGGTTGGGGAAACACATAAATCTGTGGTCATTTAGGAGGAGTGGGAGTTGTTTGCATAACCAGGAAGCAAGGTAATGGAGGGCTGTTATCATGAGCTAAGACTTAACAGGAAGATCTGTTTACAGGGGAGTAAGCCCATAGAATAATGTACAAATAATGCAGTGTATATGAAATCCTAGATTAAAGCTACAGAGAGTGGGGATTGGGTGGGGGCCCAGTAACAAATAGAAGAGACCCTGCAGACTTCCCAGTTTGAAATAATTGTTCTTGTCCTGCCCTTCAGTTGTATGGAACACAAGTTAGTGAGCAAATCAGTGATTTGACTGGTCCACAGGAGTCAGCAGATGCAGCAGAAATGGAAGAGAAGTTGGTTGCTGGATTTACAAACCATCTCCCTTCTTTGTCACTGCAACCAAGCTTTCCCAAGATAAGCTTGGATCGACGGGAGAGCGACAGTGCAGCTGGCAGCATGAGCTCCTCAGAAGGGGTGGTGAGGAAGCGAGAGTATGACAATCCATACTTTGAACCACAGTATGGTTTTCCCACGGAGGATGAAGATGATGAGCAGGAAGAGAGCTACACCCCAAGATTTAACCAGAATCTCAATGGAAGCAGGTGAGTCCTTCTTGTCTTCTGCCCTTTTGTACAGTACTGTTGGGGTTTCCACCTGCTTCATGCAGTTTAGTGTTCATTTGTTCAAATGTCTTTTGCATCTGAAATGTGTTGTTGATTGCTCCCATTTAATACTGAAACCTCAAAGAAGTTGTAAATACTCCATCCCTGGCAGTGTTCAAGGCCAGGTTGTTCATAGCCGTGGGTGACATGGTTTAGTATGAGGCATCCCTGCCAATGGCAGGGGGTTTGGAACTAGATGATCTTAAGATCCTTTTCAACCCTAACTATTCTATGATTCTCTCATGCTTTCTGGTTTGAATAAAGGCACATGCTCAGTTCCCTCAGTTCCTTGTTTTTATGTAAGCAGTAGGACCTAACAGAATGCTGAAAACTGATGTGGAATAAGGCCAACATCCATCTCCCACAGTCATACAATGTGCTGATTTAGGGTGGGAGGGGAGAAAGCTGATAACAGCTGTACTTAATTTCTTTACAGGTCTCAGAAGTTGCTCCGTCCAAACAGTTTAAAATTGGCCAGTGATTCTGATGCAGATTCAGATTCCAGGGCAAGCTCCCCAAACTCTACTGTCTCTAACAACAGCAGTGAAGGCTTTGGGGGCATCATGTCTTTTGCAAGTATGTACTCATGCATTCGTTAAGCTGTTAATTATTTATTATATTAAAGTTTACAGAGAGATAGGATAGAGGGATGGCTACTCAAAAGAAAGATTTGGTTGTTGTTGTGGTTTAAGCCCAGCTGGCAACTCAAAACCACGCAGCTGCTTGCTCACTCCCCTCTTTTTTCCCCCCACTCCCAGAGGGATGGGGAGGAGAATCCAAAGAATCTAACTCCTACAGGTTGAGATAAGAACAGTCCTGTAACTAAGGTATAACACAAAACCACTACTGCTACTGCCAGTAATATTAATAAGGAAATAACAGGGGAAGAGAATATAAAACTAAAAGTGAAAAAGAAAACAATAAACACAAGTGATGCACATTGCAATTGCTCACCACCTACTGACCAAGCAGTGACCTGGGCCTTCCAGGTAACTCCCCCCAGTTTCTATACTGGGCATGACGTGCTGTAGTATCGAATACCTCTCTGGCTAGTTTGAGTCAGATATCTGGTCTCTGCTTCCTCCCGGCTTCCTGTGCCCCTCCTCACTGGCAGAGCATGAACTGAAAAGTCCTTGACCAGCGTAAGCAGTACTTAGTAACAGCTAAAAACATCAGTGTTATCAGCGTTGTTCTCAGACTGAAGTCAAAAACACAGCACTGCACCAGCTACTAAGAAGGAGAAAAATAACTGCTACAGCTGAACCCAGGGCAGTTGTCAAACTGGTGCCAGGTCTCTCATATTAGGAGCCACAGGACTTACTTACCTTACGCTGCTGACAACTATTGTTTTATGTATCCTTCAGAAAAGGAGGTTATGTGGCCCTTCTGTTACTTCAGGGCATTTCAGGGCACAGATCAGAAATTCTTCCAGTTTCATTTAAACAAATATGTGTGCGTTTTTATGAAGTTGGTACCACAATAGTATGCTTTCCATGCTACCCTGGTGTATGTGTAGGTGCTAAATTCAATTTCTTGACTGTGCTCATCTACTTTCAATTATATTTTAATAATAAAATCCACAGGAGTGGAAAACTAATTGAGAGGTTTTTAATGAGTGAAAGAAGATATGGCCAGTTGAGTCTTGCAGTATAGTGGGGAGCAGTGCAAGAAGTTTGCAGCAGTGGGGAAAATAATTTGGATATTTCTTGTAGAATGATTGTTATTAAAATAAGGCTGCAAAAAAAGAACCAAAGCAAATTTAAGTAGTATGCTGACAATTTAAATTAACATCTTGAAGTGTTAATTTAGCTCGTTGATCTACATGAGGTGCTTTCAGGCTGTCTACAACCAGATGATAATACATTATTGTATTCTTAAGATCTGTCTGTACTAGGAAGAACTTTTGTTTCCTCCTAAGAAATGGTAAGCTTCTATTTTAAGGTATGCTTCTGTGGCAGATTTAGTGTTTCACAAGGTACAGTGCATAATCCTCACTCCAGAATTGCATGTTTTGGAGATCTTCCATCATGTTTTTTTCTCACATGGCCCCTGCTATCCATTTGATCCAAAAAGGAAGGTCAGACTAGAAGACACAGGTGATGTGAGGTTACCTCTTTAAGTGCAGGAAGACAGGTGGATATAGCTGTTACATTTAAGACTCAAAGATAAACCAACAATGTTTATAACATGAGAGCTAAGAATTACCTAGTTACAGATGTGGTTGTGACGTAAATGTGATGATGTTAAGCTTGTGAGACTCTGGGGTAATAAAGAACTTAATCTTTAAGGATTTGGAATAAGAAGGTGAATTGCAGGAAGTTTAGGAAGCTTGCGAGTGTGCAGTGAGCATTAGGCATTTAACTGTTTTCTTCCTTTCTCATAGGCAGCCTGTACAGAAACCACAGCACAAGTTTCAGTTTATCCAACTTAGCCCTACCAACCAAAGTTGGGAGAGACAAGAATACTCCCTTCCCCAGTCTGAAAGGTAACCATGTTTCCCTTTGTCTTCTACAGACTTTACAGTTCTTGTGACTTTGCAGTATGAGGTCCTACTCCTAACAGGAATCCTAGGGGTGACACATTTAGTAGTTTGCGTAGTACCTGTCTTAAGTCTCAAAACAGTAAATTGCCTTGATAGTTCTTATTCAGACTTCTTCCCAACAATTGGGCTGGGAGACTGGCTGGCACAGGTCTAGCCTGTGTTAACAGATGCACTTTGAATATTGGTTTATGTTTTGCTTTGGTTTAATTTTAAGTAATCAGTGTAAAAAAATAAGGAACCAAGGGATAGGTGCTACTTTTGCACTGCCGCTATCTTCATGATTAGCCTTAGATAACTTGTTAGAGTATTGCTGCTGCATTTGTAAGTGGGAATAGTGCCAAGTTCCCATGAAGTCTGCAGTTTATGCGGGTTTCAGAAGTGTTTATAGCCTTTTCAGTTCACTAAGCAGAAAATCAGATTATAACCATACTTCAGCTTCAGAGGGAAGATCAATTCCTAACTTATTTGCACAAACTTTTCATTGGAACATCTCCTGTTTGTCTGCAGTATCATTAGATAACATGTCTAAATGGGCACTAGAGAAATGACTCTCTTACCATGGGGAGCAGGATAGCCTTATCATCCTTGTATCACGTGTAGTAACAGAAGAGTGACTGAGCTCATGCAGCTATATTAGTGTTGAGACCTTTACAGCTGCTAAAATGGGGAATGGTTTTAACTTTACCTTTTGAGTTACTCTGATTAGAACTTACTGCTTTTCTTTTAATATGTTGATTTTATTTTTCATTTATTTTTTTCCTCCTCATCGTTTTAATCGGTAAAGATTACTTTAATCTGGAAGTGGGAAGGGATGTGAATGAAGGTTGGTATCATGTTTTGCTGACCTTTGACCTTGTTGGAAACAAAGACCCAAAGCTGGGGTTTGTGTTTCTGCTTTGGACTTTGTTTTTGAGATGAGTAACCATTCCCTGTGTGTAAAATGAGGAGTAGCAGGACTGGTAGGGTGAAAACACTCGCAGAGCCTCTGCACAGCTGTTTTGCACAACCTTTTACCAGTTGGTTATGTTTTCGTGTCCAGTTGTACTGGATAAGAAACATACCTCATATCAGGGTTATTTCCATGGGTAAACTTAATGACTAGTTCCATGCATTGGAAGAAAACAGTGATGGGGTTTGCCATTCCATGTTCATGCTTTGTGCCTTGTCTTCTGCACTTTTGTGTTCTTTTCCTGACTGTTTTAACCCTGCAGGGCCTTTAATGTTACTGTGCAGATATGAGGATGGGATTTCTGTAGAGTAGCTCGATCTGTTTTATGCATGTGCCGGTGTGTGTGTGTGTGTGTGTGTGTGTGTGTGTGTTCATGTACGTGTGCATGCTGGCTCACTGGGACTCCCACTGAGTACTTCACTGGTTTTTAAGTGTTTTTGTCTCTGTTGTACAGGTATAAAACTGCTGCATTAACTTGTTCTTACCAAACGTGTGTGGTACCTTGTGTCTCTAACCGTAATGGGAAATGATGCTGGGACTCCATCTCATTGCTGCTGTTTGACCACTTTCCATCTTCCTTTTTAATTTTGATTTCATGCACCTCCATTGATATTTTTTCCTCAGTGATGCAGATGTTTTTGATAGTGCCCTTGAAATACAATATGTGCAATAATGTCCTTGAAGATGCAGTACATTGGTTCCACAATGCCAAATTTCAAGTCAAGCTCTATCTAACATTATTTAGGCTGGCCCTTGTTGTCTTGGGCTTTCAAGCATCCTTCCTGCTCTGACATCATTTGGGTTTTGTTTTGAGGGAGGGCTGGGAAGAAGCTGGTAGTTGAATTCTGTTGATGCTGATGGTGGGGAGTGTAGATATTGTAGTGCACTACTAATTGTATATTTTGTGTCCCAGTATTTGGGTTAAATACTATAATGGAGATTATTACTGAAGCTGGCCCAGTAAGCAATGAAGGTGGGTTCCCTACAGCATGAGCTGTGCATGATATAACGATTTCCAGCATTCCCTATGCCTGACTTTGGGCTACCTTTCTCACTGGGTAACCAGTACCACATGATCTATACTAGTCACCCCCAATGCATTACGCTTTTACATATAGTGACTAATTTGAAGATGGTTCTTGTTGTGGAACTGCATGCAGAGCAGCCAAACTTTTCCTGCCTTTCACCTCCTGCTCCCATTACCATCTTCTCTTTTTCTCTCTGCATTACTCCCATTACTGTTTTCTGCCGATGTGTGATGCTAGAATATGATCTACGCTGCTGCTTTTTTGGAGTTTCCATTTTGTTTGAAGTCTGTTACCTGTATCCCAATAGGTGTGTTAGCCAACATTAGTGTTGCTTGTTACTGTCCTGGGATCAAATTGTTTTCTTTCCACCTCTTCCTCTCATCCTGTTTCCTCTCCCATTTAGGAAATAGACGCGCCCTTGTGGATCAAAAGTCTTCAGTCATTAAGCACAGCCCAACAGTGAAGAGAGAATCTCCATCGCCTCAGGGACGAACTAGTAATTCCAGGTAATACTGTTCATTACTTTTTGAGTATAAAGCTTATAAGAGTCATGTCATACTTGACTAATGTTTCTTCAGAAGTTTAGCTGTTTAGATAGTACTTTTCTGTGGCCATAAGCTTGCATGTGCTATCATCCAAGAAGATTTAGCATGGATAGTCTTATAGTTAATAGTGCACAGACATAATTATCTCTGCTCCAAAATGTATCCCCTTTCTGTCTGAGATCCAAAAAATTCCCCATTTTAACTCAGTATAAAATACTCTTTAGAACTGAGTCTGTTCTGAGAACAAGGCAGTCTAGCCAATGGTGGTGCAAGTAAAAATTCCCTCAACTGTGACTATGCTTTCTCCTCCCTTGGAGTAGAGCTTTGGTTGTGTGCAGTTATGCGAGCAACAGGCGTAGCTAGATTTCAGCTTCTTTTCTTGTAAACTTAGCATTGGTAGGAAGTGCATCTGTGTGTGTGTCCTGACCACATCTCTCTTCCCATGCAAGCTAAGGTAAGCAGAAGACTAACTTTTGCCTGCTTCTTCTTAAATCCACCAGTGAGAACCAGCAGTTCCTGAAAGAGGTAGTACACAATGTTCTTGATGGGCAGGGTGTTGGCTGGCTGAACATGAAGAGAGTCCGACGTCTGCTGGAGAGCGAGCAGCTCCGTGTCTTTGTCCTGAGCAAGCTGAATCGCACGATCCAGTCAGAAGAAGATGCTCGACAGGATGTCATACAGGATGTGGTCAGTGGTGAACTCCGCAGGGTCCTCATACCTAGTGCCTTCTGAGGCTTAGTTTATAGAAGTCTTTGTTAAACTGCTTCCTAAAAGCTGATGTTTCAGCAGTTTTGGGATTTATGTTCTTGAGTTACTTCCTCAGTTGTGAAATAGTAACACCAATGGGTTTTCATTGCAGGAGATCAGCCGTAAGGTTTACAAGGGCATGCTGGACTTGCTCAAGTGCACTGTGCTGAGCCTGGAGCAGTCGTATGCAAATGCTGGCCTTGGAGGCATGGCCAGTGTTTTTGGCCTGCTAGAGATAGCACATACCCACTATTACAACAAAGGTAAGAGGTGTTTATGAGGATACAGTGTTTATGAACCAAACAAAATCCTTATTGTAAAGGAAGCTGTTTTGTGGCTTCTGATGTTTCAAAGGGTTGAGAATAGGTGAGAACTGTACCATCATTACTGAAACCTTACAAAGCTTGCAAGCATTTTCTTGCACACATGTAACCAGACTAAAACAAAATAATGGCCATACTGATATTTGATTGAAGTTATGCAGCAAGATACAAACCCCAGGTCTTTTACTGATGAAGTAGAAATTCTGAGAGTGGGGACCTTCAGCTAACACTGTCCCAGCCACAGTTTTAGGAAGTTATTGCAGGCAACCTGAATAGGGAGGGAGATATTTCTAATGTGAAAGCATATGAGACTTGTGTCTCACCAACCACCTCGAGCTAAACAGTAATTCTTATATCACTAAGTACTTTTGGAGGGGAAAGTCTGAAAATATCTCTTTATTTCTCAGCTTTTTCTTAAACCTGATTCTTAATGCAAAATAAGAAAATGCATGCATAAGGCAACAGAGAAAAGAATGATAAAAAGCGACCTCTCTCCTTAATGTCTGACTCAGCTTTAATATCAAATGATGCAAAGCTATTTAACTCATCGCAGCAGAGAAGTAACATCTACTAAATGCTTTATAGTTGGTGTTCTAGGTGGCTTGGATCAGGGAAGTACTGAAGAACGATGGGGGAGCTCTAGTTAATAGTGTTCTGGTCTTTTTCCTAACTGAGGTTTCATTCAGTGTTACCCATCAAAGAGGATTGTATTTGTCATCTTTGCACTGCAAGAGGAGCTTGCTTACATTCCAGAAGTGATATTCTTGGAGGTTTAGGCAGAGTTGTTTAGTTTTGCACAACTCAGCAGAGGAGATAGTACAGCTACTGTGTCTAAGAAAGTTCCTAGGTTGCAAATGCACAGGAAGGAGATAGTTTCAGTATCCCCAAACCAGCACTCTGGCTTTCTCCTCTGCTGTTTTCCCCAGTGTGTCAGACTGTCTGCAAGCCATGGTGACCTATGGGAACAAATGCGGGACTGAGCTGTTTCAATGCCAGGCTGAGTGATGTAGGTGAGACCATCTGTCTCATCTTCCTTTTCCTGCTCTCATTTTTTTTCTTTCATTTTTTTCCCCCAACACTTTGGGTTTTTTTTCTTTCAAGAACCAGAAAAGAGGAAACGAAGCCCAACGGATGGATCTGTCACTCCAGTTGGCAAGGACCCTGCATCATCTCCTAGAGTGGAGCCAAAACCTGTGGTGCAGCTGCCGGTACCTCAGCTGATGCCAAAGGCACCGAGCCCTCCAGGCAAAGGGCCAAGGGAGTTTGACACAAGGAGTCTAAAGGAAGAGAATTTTATTGCTTCCATTGGTGTGTATTGTGGTGCATGTGAAGTGCAGGAGGGACTTCTCTTTTGGCATTAGGTTCTATTTGCATTCTCTCCATTTTAACACACTACATTGCTGCTGTAACATGCTTCATTTACACCTTGGATCACAAGGAACAGCCATGTGTTTTCACTCTACTCTTGGATAAACTATCCAGGGCAGTTTTCTCTCAGAAGCTTTCTAATCTGAATTGTTTCTGAATTTCATTACGTTATATATATATATTTTGTTCTGTGATTGATGTTTTTAAGCAACAGGAAGTGGCAAAAGGGAAATGGGAACAGCAGGTCTTTGGAAACGGCAACTGTAGGAAGGACTACATGAAACAAAAGTTCTCTAATTGCTGACTACATTTGGGTTATCTAGATTGCATCCTTATAGAAGTGGGAGCCAGGATCTGCTGATCAGTAATATTAATAACTGCCAAGAAGATTTTAGTTGCAGTGTTGCAGTTTCAGTGAGCAGGACTGATGGATCTTCCTTCTATGCAACAGCAAATAGAATGTATGTCCTTCTAAACAGCATCTGCTAGGCTGGTCACTGGAAGTTTTCCCATTCTAATTTCTTAGCTGGCATAGCTTTTCCTTATGTCTGGGAAAAAGTTAGGGGTAGGTTTTATGAGAGAAATTCTTTCTCAACTCCAAAAATAAGTCATGTTGGATTTTAGACATTGCTTCTTATAGCCTGTAAGAATAAACTTCTTATATTTTAAAGTAACTTTTTACTGGAATCATTGCATGAAGGATTCACTTATAGGCACTTACATTAGCAGCCTGCTTAGTTGACTGTGCTTTATGCAGGGAGGTTTGACTAGATGATCTTCGGAGATCACTTTGAACCTCAGCAGTTCCTTGATTGTATGAGGTTGGGAAGGTGCTGACAGCCTCAGGTTGCAGATTTGTAAATAAAACTCTCAATGGCTCTGTTGGTATGGACAGAATAAAATTCAGCTGCTATCCTTTTGACCTAGTTACAAGAGGAAATAGTAGAATGGAAAGTAAGTCATCAGCATGTGGAGTAAGATTGTGTACAGCCCTGTCTGCAGTAGTCATACCCAGAGTGCATGTAGGTGTATCTGCATCTCTGAGATCTGCAGAATGGTAGCTGAATATGTGCACTTTCCTTGTACTACAGGAGAAACAGCCAGGAGGTTCACAGTTTTCCAAAGTTCAGGGTGGATATGTTCCTGCTTGTTCCTTTTTCTTCACTTTTCAGAAGGTTTATGGTTACTTCTGTACCTCTGAAGCATGAAGGATGCTCCCTTGTAAGAAGGAAGGCTGTTGGTATTCAAAGTTCTTGGTTTTGAGGTGAAGAGTGATGGATTTGTATCCGTTGAGGATTGGTCTTCGCTGTGCTTTAATACCTAATTGCTTAGCTAGGAAATTTGTTGTGAAGATGCTGCTTCTGATACTTTATATCCTGAAAGATCACCATTTATTTGTTTACTGCTGGAGTTCTTGTCTTCCAAGATTCATGGTCATGGCTTGGAGTGTTGGCCTTTTTTTGTTAGGACATTGATGGCCTTAAAGTTGACAGTTAATAGTGATGAGTTTGGTTTATTACATACTTGCAGAAACAGTCAGTACTTCCTGAAGTCTCCAGTACTAGTCTTGAAAGAATTATTTAATGCTGGCAAATTGCTCCATTTTGATGCTTTCTGAAGGAGAAAAGATTGTGCTACCTACTTTGTCTGCACCAGATCTGCCTTGGGTCTGCTGTTCTGTCTAGTTCAGGCTCATGTAACAAAGTCAGGTACAGTATTTTATGCCCCTTGAGTTTACTTGAGGTTTTCCTTCTGTTACTTGACTAAGTAGACTGTTTTTAATATGCTAGGATATACTCTACCCTGAATTATCAGGCAAGTCAGCTAAAAGTGATTTAATGGCAGCTATTGCGGGTTTTTATAGTAAAGCCTGATGGACTGAGCACTTCAGAGGCCAGGTGTTTTCAAAGCCCATTCAGAAACCAAATTCAGTACATCTTAAAGAGATTGTTATCTGTGTCACTGTGTGCTCAGCCAGATAAGCCTGTAGGATGCTGTTTGGATCCAAACGCAATTTTATCCTGTCCATCTGTGTACTTACGAAAGTTGAAGGAACATCCATCAATCATGAAGCAGATAACAGAAATCAGCTGGCTGGCAGCTGTTTTTCTAGCTGTTTCCTTTGCTACCTTTGCCTTGCTCCTGATACATCTAAAGCTTTGGAGCTTTCCTCCACAATTTTAACTCATTCCTTTTATTTTATGTATTTATTTCCTCAGTAGAGATTTTGCTCAATAGAACTTTTTTAGAGCCTGTCTTGCCCTAATTTCTGCCAGCTGCAGAGTGCGATATGTTTCTGACATGCTTCAAGTGACCTTTTATTTGCTCAGCAACTTTCCTTGAGGAGCAGTAGAAGAGCAATATGCTTCCCTTTCCTTCCCTTTGCCACTTTTAGATTCTAAGAGTATTTCCCTCTGCACCATTAAAAGCTAGTGGGAGAGGACAGTCCATAGCACTCAGTCAGTTCAGCATGTCAGTTTGTAACATTTCCTTTGGCCAACAGGCCAGCACATGGAACGATCTAATGTTCCTGAGCAGAAAAGATGACTTCTGTTCAGAGGGTTGAGGAATGCGATAGGAAAATGGAAGAGCCTCATTATGATTTGTCTCAGGGCTAAGCTTCAAATGAAAATGGTGCATGTAGACTTCAGGCATTTTCTCTTTTCTCTGCATTGTATCCTCTTACGGAATTCCTTGACTCAGTTGCACTGCTGTGACCTCACTTGAATTTTGGAATTTGGCATTAAGCATGACTGATACTCTGCTCATTTTCTTCTTCTTCTTCTTCTTCCCTGTTTTCCATTCTTTATACCCTGATAGGATCAAGTGGATGCAGAGAAGTTCAGCTTTTTCCATGTAGGACTAGTTGATAGGCAGAGCCAAGCAGTTATTGTGAATGCTGTCAGGATAAAATAACTTCTTGTACTTGTAAACTTTGTGGTATTTTTTAAGCTATGATATTGGTTAAATATTGTGTTAATTTACACTTTTTAATTTTCTTGGAATTGCTGCTGCTGGTTTTGTGCCTTTTCCTTTCAATGATGCAAACTGAGGACATGAAAATGTTTCTGTTAATCAGAGCTTCTGCGATGCCTACATTTGGGAGGAATAACTGACACTCTCAAAGGCCTTTCTCAGGAAAGGTGATTAATTGCATTATATGTGTTCATAACAGCTGGTTTTCCATAGTTGGTATGAAATTATCTCTCACATTTGGACTCCATAAATGAGAGATGATGCTCGATCAGTGCTTGCTGCCTAGCATTGATTTCCTGTAAAATGGTGTTAGTTAACTCTTCACTCAGCAGTTGTTGGGAATTTCCTTTTTTTTTTCTTTGAGATGAAAGGGTTGGGCTTTTTGTTTCCATTTTTTGTCCCCATTTTCACCTGTCTGATCAGCTGCTGACTCTTTCTCTTTCTCTCCTGCTTTCAATGCATCTTGGGTAGAATTGTGGAACAAGCACCAGGAAGTGAAAAAGCAAAAAGCTTTGGAAAAAACGAGTAAGGAATTTAAAAACCATAGAAACTGACTACTCCAGCCTCCCCATAACTGCCAACTCCCCAGGTGCAGGGTGAGCTTGCATCTCTGGCACACAGTTTTTATACCCACCACAACAAAGGGCTACCAAGAAAGCCTGCATTATAGGGAAGTCCAAACTGATCTGTTTGCCCTGGGGAAATTGTGTTCAAATGTATCTTCTTTTTTTTTTTCTTTTTTCCTTTTTCTTTTCTTTTTTATTCCTCCCCTGAACGTTGCCTTTTTCAAAGAAGGGGAAGCAGATATTCTGCATCCTCATCATATCAGATATATATGAAGGATTTTAAGATACTCCTTCTTTCTTAAAAGTTAAAAGACCCTTTTTGCTTAACAAGTCTTTGATGTGAATAGATTGGTTTAATGTTACTGGCATGAAGAATTCTCTGTTCTTTCAAGCCATGGGATAACAAATTTTGTTTCCTGGCATCAATCATGAACAGTTTAGGACCACAGTTAGTCTGCAAAAAAGAAATACTTTTGAGGGGGAGAGAGAAGGTGTATGTGAAGAATTGTACTTAGTATAACAGACTCATAATAAGGAATCAACCTGATTTTGGTGTTTATATGCCATATTTAAGGAGTTATTATTAAGTATTATTAAAGAGTGTGAGGCTGTTTGCAGAGTCAAAACAGTAGCCTAAATCTACACAAATCTTAACATCTACTGAAATATGTTGTTGAATAAATCACTGACTATGTAGTACCTGCAGGTATAGTACAAGGTTTTGCTCTTTTGATTATTGCTGTTGTAAATAAGCACATATGACAGAAAGACAGTAGCTAGTTTATAACAACCATGATGTGGTAGGTGTTTTTCTAACAGAAGTGTAGTTTCTACTTTGCAGAGCTGGTGCCCTTTTTACAGGCTGAAGGTTTGAGAGGATTAATAGCTAAGATGAATGGGTGAAAATTCCTGACATTCTGACTTGGCCTGGATTTGCTACCTTAGTTTTAGACTCCTCAGGTACATACTTCAGCTAAGTACAAATAAGCACCTGGAGTTAGTTCAGAGAGAATGGCGAAAATGGGGCAGCTCTGCAGTACAGCTTATCACATGTGATTTGCTTTCTGCTAAAGCAGGAGTGTGTGTGAGACACACAAAACACATGCCCCTACTCACCCAAAGTGGGCCTTTCAGGTAGGTGCCTACACTGGGAGGGATAAATTGAGGTTTAGGTGTTTTATATGTATTGGACATCCACCTCCATAAAGAAGGGAAGGGAAGGTTTGTAAGTGCCTGTAAATGTAGAGCAACAGCAATGTGATTGTGGTTATTGTGCTTCTTGAACTCAGTTATTACTATTGCCCCACTGTCAAATCCCTGAACTGCTTCAGTCAGTTGCACTTGTTTTAAAAGTCAAATTGCCAGAAATGTATCTGAATTATGTGTTTGGACAGGGAGCTCTTAAATTGCTAAAACCAGACAGCTGCAGTTTAGTATTTCTGCTGTAGCAATTAGATGTAAAACTTTTGTCTGCATTATTATTCAGAACTAGAAATGGTGGCCTTTTGAATGAGTGCAAGTAAACCTCTAGAGGTGAGCAATGTATATTACTGGAATATATTAGAACATTGGAATATATTGGAAAATTAGATTCCAAATTCTTAGAAAGGATACTTTTAGTTATTTTCCTTTTTTCTTGTAAATTTGGTTTATACTTTCTCTTTGTTAGAATCTTTGATGATTTGATTTACAGTAACTAAGATATGGACTTAGAGGCAGAATACCATAACAAATGAAGAACACTTTTCTATAAAACACTTCAAATGGAGAATTGATGGTTGAGTAGTAAGTTGGTATGGTCTGCACAGCCCGCTTATGGCTTTGCTATTCATGAATTTGCATACCATCTCAAATTCACTCCCACAAATCTTTGTATATTATCCTTCTCTCTCTCTCTCCTCCCTTCCCCTTTTCTTTCCTTTTCACTGTCTTACCCTCTCTGATATTACATATAATACAAACATGCTCATAATTTCCAGGTTGTTGTGATCAGTGGCTTAGTTTGCTTAGAAATACTGGATATAGTCATGGGTATATAATACAAATATTGCAGCTGCTGATCATGTCTTCCTCTTACTGAATAGTTGGCAGATATGGATATGGCAGAAGTGTTGCATTCAGCCTCTTTCCCTCTCTGAGAGTAGTGACATTCTGTGTACAGTCTATAACACATTCTTTCTTTGCCTCCTTGTTTAGCTCGTTCAGTGCTTATCCAAGTTTCTTTTCAGGCTCTACCTATCTATCATTCTCTTTTCCTTCTGCCATCCCATCAGAGGACAATAGATGATGTGATTCTAGAACTGCATGGGAAATTGAACATAAAGTTCTCTGTCCTTGTTCCCTTTCTTTGTTTCTGATCTGCGGGTTAACGAATGCATGACTTAATGCTTGCTGATTCCCTCTCTCACTACTGACCTGTGTGACTGTCAACTCTGGAGAGCCATTTGTTAATGTAATTGGGGAGTGTTGTGAAGTACAGCATCATCCAAGCTTCTGCCTTGACATTCTTACTGGTGTAACACCAATTGTGACTTCTTAAGTCATTGCCTTGTGTTGCCTGATTGGAGATAGTTGCTGCAGGCAGCCTAACAAACTCAGTCCGAGACTTGGAGCAAATTAGCTGTTTTGATTTTAGGTATCCTTTATTTTACCAAGAATGAAGGAAGTGGCTTCCTAGAGTTGAATGGCAACTGCTCTGCATGGTTTATTTTTGTAACTGGAAGCTACTTGACCTTTGTGTGTCCTGTTTGCTCTCTTGAATGACTAACAAGGTACTGTTTAGTGATAGTCATTCCTGGACTATGCCTTTGGAGTATTTGAATTTAAATTAACTTTTGAAGAATGGCAGATGTGTCCTGCTGGCCTTGTTGTTCACAGTACCAAGGAATAAAAAAAGTAATTAAATCCAAGGAATGGGAAACCAAATCGGTTTTCTTGGTACTGTTCCTGCTTTCAGTCTGTCATCTGCTTTCTGCCCTAGTGTTCTTTCTTGGTACAGTAATGGTTTACTTTTTCCTTTGTTCAGGGCCAGAAGGTGTGAAACACTTTGATTTGGGAGAAACGGATGAGAAGAAATCCCAAATCAGTGCAGACAGTGGCCTCAGTTTGGCGTCAGGTTCTCAGGTCAGTGGCTCCTATGCTTGCTTTATTTATGTGGTAAGAGAAAGGATTTGACTTCTCAGGTTTGAGAATTCTGAAAGGCTCATTATGTAAAATGCATTCCCCATTTCCTGGTTTGGATATTAGATTGGATATTAGGAACCATTTCTTCACAGAGAGGGTGCTCAGGCATTGGAACAGGCTGCCCAGGGCAGTGCCAGAGTTTCCATCCCTGGAAGTGTTCAATAACTGTAGATGTAGATGAAACTACATAAAAAAGTGTAGATGATGCCCTCAGTGACATGATTTAGTGGTGGGCTTGGCAGTGCTGGGGTAATGGTTGGACTTGATGATCTTAAAGATCTTTTTCAACCTGGCTGATTCTATGATTCTTTGATCCCATGATCTTTCTGACATGCAGACAATAGTTTCTGCATGGCTGGCTAATTAAACCAAGGGAGCATAAGGAGTGTGATTCAAGACCCAGAGGAATGGGATATTCTTGTCTTGTGATAAAACCTAATGTGTCTTTTCTTCCTGTCCTGTGTATTGCTTGCAGAAGAGTGATTTCGACTCTCTTCCCAGTGGAGGACCAGCAGTTATGGTCCGAAGTACAAGCCAGGATTCTGAAGTCAGCACAGTGGTAGGATGTGGCCAAAGTGAAATCTTAAGTCATTGCTTGCTAAAATGGGGGAGGACACTTCATGCCTACATCCTGTATGGTATGGCTGCATACTGTCATGAATGCATAACGTATGTCTGTGAGTTCTTTCTCCAGATCTCTGGGCGTGTGGCAAGCATGGGTGTCAGAACATAGTGCTTTGTTAACAGATTGCATCCTTCATATTTGGTGCTTGTTGCTGTTACATATTCCTACGTATTAGTGTATTTATGGAACTGGTGGATTGCAATAATTCTATAAATATGCCTTAGTTGTGTATAAACCATCTATAAAGAATAATGTTTAAATTGGGAGCAAAAAAAGAGAGCAAGAAAAGAACAAACTTTCTGATTGTTGTAGTTTGAACCCAGCCAGGCAGCACGTTCACCCACTCAACCCCTCCTTCCTACCCCCCCCCCCCTTTCCCCCCCCCCCCCACAGGGGGGGGGGGAAAGATGGGCCGAAGA
>NDXB01022751.1:31696-44422 GCA_002631895.1 Agapornis roseicollis
AAGATGGGCCGAAGAACTCCCACTGGTCAGATAACAACAGTCCAGTAACCAAGGTACAACACAAATCACTATCGCTATCACCAACAATAATAACAATGACAAAGAAAACAAGGGAAGAAGGTACGATACCACCCGCCGAAAATGAGCCCGACCCTGCTTAGCTTCCAAGATCAGACGAGATCGGGCGTTTTCAGGGTGGTATGGCCGTAGGCAGATCCCCACAGATGTGATCAACAAGATAACAGCAATGTCTCCACCAATAATAATAATGATAAAGGAAAAGAATACAGCATCCCATCAACCACTGACAGATAACTCACGACACCCCACCAACCGAGTGCTGACCGACCACCTCTTCCAACTACCCCGAGAGAACTAGGCCTTCCGGATCCTCCCCAGTTACATCCTGGGCATGACGTGCTATGGTATGGAATACCTCTTTGGTCAGTTTGGTCCTGTCAGTACAGTCCTGTCCCTCCTTCCTCCCGGCTTCCCCTCCTCCCCGGCAGAGCATGAGGCTCACAAAGTCCTTGGTCAGGGCAAACATCGCTCAGCAACAACCAAAAACATCGGCCTTATCAGCCTTGTTCCNAGCCCCAACTCCTCCCTGGCAGAGCATGAGGCTCACAAAGTCCTTGGTCAGGGCAAACATCGCTCAGCAACAACCAAAAACATCGGCCTTATCAGCCTTGTTCCCAGGTTAAGTCAAAACACCAGCTACTAAAGAGAAGAAAAACTGACCTCAACTGCTGAACCCAGGACACTGATATATTACCTTAAAGTACTTGAATCGTATCAAATTATGTCTGCTTGCTTTCTGATCAAGTATAGGCCCAGAGGGAAAGGTAGCAGCAATGCATTCAGTAAAAAGAGAATGAGCCTTCTCCCTACCACATGCTTTCTGACACAGATTGTTCCAGGGACAAAACCCAAGGAACTGTCTTTTTTTGTTGTTTTCCATCTCTCAAACCTGCTACATACCTGTGAATGTCTGGCTTTCCAGGATCTTTTCTCAGCCTGTCAACAGGAATAATACTTCGATTGTCTTTCTCCAGTGAACACTGTATTCTAGTGGATACTGCACCAGATAGAAGAGGGATCTAGAAGAGCAGGTTAATACTCAAGTATGCCCTCCTCCGAGCTCAGAAAGTTCCAATGCAAAAATTAAAGCACAGGAAATTCCATCTGAACACAAGCAAACACTTTTTTAGTTTGAGGGTCGTCAAAACATTGTAGCTGTTTGCCCAGAGATAGTGTGGCTTCTCCATCCGTGGAGGTTTTACTAACCTGACTACACATGGTCCTCAGCAACATACTCTCATTGATCCTGCTTGAGCGGGGGAGCTTGTCTGTAGGTGATCTTAACAGATCCCTTCCAGTCTAAACTGTTCTAAGCAGTTCTTCCAATCTAAACAGCCACTTCCTTAAAAGGCTTTCTGAGTCTCTCTTCATCTTTCTCTGCAGAATAGGATTTGATAAAAGATGATGTTACTGAAGGAGAAAAGGCAAATGTGGCCTCTGTTGTACTGCTGCTTATTTTGTGCCTGAAGAAGAAACATTTTACCTCTTTTCTCTCTTTAGTGTCTTTGTCTATTAAAGGTAACTGCTTTATTTTTCTCCACAGGTTAGTAACAGTTCCGGAGAGACATTAGGAGCAGACAGTGACTTGAGCAGCAATGCTGGTGATGGCCCCAGTGTAGAAAACGGTGGCAATTTGGCTGGATCCAGAGGCACTGTGTCAGACAGTGAAATTGAGACAAACTCTGCTACCAGCTCCATCTTTGTAAGGGCATTGAGAATTCCCTTTTTTATTTTTATGTATTGTTTTTGTTTGGTTGTTTGCTTTTAATTTTATCTATTTTTATTAAATCTCTTATTTCCAGTAAGCACTTCAATGTGTGGGCATGTATAGAAGAAGATCTCTGATTCTCTTCTACAGGTTAATCAGCAGTGATTTACAATATTAGAATATTAAAGATGTAATTTTATATGGACCCATGTACCTTTCTTCTTTTTCCATGCAGTACATGACTCTGAGAATAGTAGATTCACATCTTGCATGTTACAGGCTTTAGCAATATCTAATTCCCCCTCACTCAGTATTTTTCTTAACCACATGGATGTTTAATTGCCTTTCAGAGGCAAAGCAACATCAGTGAGCACTGTTTGACCATACCTAAATAAAGAGGGACAAATTCCCTGCTTCTTAGGAGCAGCTGTTTGATACAGGAAAGGGATGACCTGTTATAGGTTCAGAAGCTGTTTGAAGTGTAATCCTAACTTTAAATACTCTTAAGTGTATTACTGTGCTCTTTGAACAGAGTGATTTGTTTGTTTTGTGAATGTTTGTGGGATAAACATCCGTGAAGTGAAGCTTGCAAACTGCATCCACTGAGCACAACAGTGGCCTGCAGAAAACAGGCCTGCAGAGCAACCAGTTAAATTGTCTGATGCCTCTTGTGTTATGCTCAGGCAAAGTCTCACAATGTGAAGCAGAGTGTGAAGGACAGCAAAGGCAGCACTCCAGGGAGAGCTCCAGAGGATGGAAACCAACGTGTCTATCTCTATGAAGGACTTTTGGGTAAACTATTTTCTTTTTGCTTGGACAGGATGTTTTAGACTGAAGTTCAGGTGGAGCCATGTCTGGGGCAGACTGGAATTTTACATTCCCAGGGACTGTTTTTAACAACTTAAAGTTGCCTATGCTGTTAGAATAGGAGGATGCATGAGCTTGTTCAGAGTAAAGCCAAAGATTTGCTGCAGAGATTGAATAAGCATATGAGGAGATGGGTGTGAGTGGTGTACTTTGCATAGAATGTAGTTTATCCAATTCTCTTGCTGGTTTTGCATATAAATTCTTTAAGCTGTTGGAAAAAAGGTTGAAGAACTTAATTAGCTAAGCATGAGAGGTTAAAAAGTATCACTGATCTTGAAAAAAAGATCCTTCCGCTTAAGTCATTGAACAGAATACATGTTAATGGCCTTTGAGTGTATCCTTGCATTAGGAGTATATTGACTTTTTTTGCAATGTATTTCATCTGGACTTGCTATTAATCAAGAGCTGTCTCTTCCTGTGTTTTTTCATCCTTTCCACTTACCGTTCCTACCTGCTTTGAATGCTGCAGGTAGGGATAAAGGATCTGTCTGGGACCAGTTAGAGGATGCTGCAATGGAAACCTTCTCTATGAGTAATAATCTTATCTTTCCACTTCTCTGTGTGTTTGCTGTGATCTGTGTGTGTGTGAGATACTCCTGTCTCCCTCGGGCAGTGCTAACAGTATATGAAAGAAGATACATTCCTTAAAGAATAGAGATGAGAAGAACTTTTGTGTAAGAGTTTGAAAAGATTATGCTATGAATTAGCATGAGAGAGATGTCTTCTCTTTTACACATTTTTAAACCACAATATCAGTTGTGATACTGGTTGTAGCTTAAAAGTAACCTTTTTTTTTTTTAAAGGCTTACTTGTGTGTTGACTTGTGGTATTTTCAAGGAGTGGGAAGGAACAGGAATTCAAGTATTTAGCTGGAGTAAGTGGAATAAACGCTCATTTTTTGTATGCATTGCACAGGCAAAGAACGTTCAACTCTGTGGGACCAGATGCAGTTCTGGGAAGATGCCTTTTTGGATGCCGTGATGTTAGAGAGGGAAGGAATGGGGATGGACCAGGGACCTCAGGAGATGATTGACAGGTAAAGTTCTGTAGTAGACCTCTTTCCTCCTCATTGCAATGGGGCTGAAATAGTATAAAAATTGATAACATACTAAGTTAAATTCTGCTGAACATATTATTGTCACTTTGTAAACCTTGTCACTGTGCCTCACAGTTCCCGAGTGAGTGTTTTGTCTGCTGGCCAGTATCTGCTGATACTGAAATTGTGTTTTCAGTTGCAACATGTATTTTTTTTAACTCCTATGGAGAGGTGATACTTCATGAGAAATGGGTAATGTAAGCACAATCACAGTATGAATGGATGAAATAGGCTAGATCACTGTAAAGCAAGGGATTTATGTGGCAAGATGACTATATTCTGGAATAAAGGAAGATCAGTGTGTTGACATAAAGTGAGAGAATAAAATGTCTTCAGGAATTGCATCTTGAGTATTCTCAAAATGCAGAGTCACTTACAGCTGTTTTTACTACACAGTTTGTAGTTAAAAGAAACAAAAAGCCAAATAGGGAACCAGTCGCTAGAAATATCCATGTGGCTGCTTAAAGCTGGGCTGCTCTTAAGATGCTGAACTTCACTATCTGTTTGTTTGCTTTTTCCACCCCCTTAGCTCTGGTTATTGCCTGCTCCATCTGCTAACTGCAGCTGTACCACCTGCACCCTTGAATCTCTAACTATTCTATGATTCTATGCTATCATGTAATGTGGCATCTGGAAGCCTAAATAGGAATTTGTGCTAGTTTGAAAACTGTTTTTTTCCACCATCTACTGGTGCCTTTCTGGAAAAAGAGAGTGCCTGCGTGCTTCCTTCATCAGTTCACTCCTGCCTTGCAGCTGTATTTAAGCTCTGAAGGCGGGTAGATCTTGTATTGAGTTGCATGTTCCTCTTCTGGCAGGTGTAGTTGTCATGGAGCTATGACTGATCCAGGAAATGGATAAGCCCAGTGGATTACTGAGAGCTTTCCAAATGAGCAGATGTTATGTACTTCAACCAGTTAATAATTAATGGGAATGTTTAATTAATGATCTCAGTGGTTTACTGGAAAATGCCCACTCAGCTTTGTGGTTTTGGAGGTTTTATTTGCCTTATTTACAAATAGTGCTCTATTTGTAAATATCTGATCATTTATATCATCATACACTGTAAATATCTAATTCACCAAAGCACACTGCTAGTGCCTTTGAGTCTGTTTCAGATCTAGCTCTTCTTGCAGATATCTTTCCCTGGGAGAACATGATCGAAAGCGTTTGGAGGATGATGAGGACCGCTTGTTGGCCACACTGCTGCATAATATGATTGCTTATATGCTTATGATAAAGGTGACTGCTTTCTCTTTAATAGATCACTGCTCAGATTTAAGCAGAATATTCTGTTGATGTTGTCTTGAAACTATACATCTTTGTCCATGGAGCTCAGAACAGTGAAGTAAAAAATAATGTTCTAAGCATCTCCTAATCTTAATGGAAAAATGGTTTCAGTACCTGGAGATTCTTTGAGAGATCTTGTCTGAGTTTATGCAGTTCTATGCCTATGTTCTATGCCATTGGTATGCATACACCTTGCCATTTAAAATAGAAGTGTATTATTTCTACCAGTAGCTTTAGTAGCCATTCTTCTTTTTAAGAGTATGGGTTAGAAATCAAATAGAGAGCATCTTCTAATCTGATTTCCTCACAGCTGCTAATTCCAAACATGGGCAGGTTGTGAATATTTGTATCGATAACTTAACATGAAATTTGCTGTTTCTAGTAAGCAACCCACTTTCTCATTCAGTGAGCTGTCTATATGCACCTTAATGCTGCAGGTGGCTGCTTATAATATATTAGTCTGAACGATTTGTTAGGTAGTCTAAATCCTCCCTCAAAGTCACAGAAAAATCTGTCTCCTAAAATTCTTGTTGCATTTAGAACCAGCTTAGGTGCATTGATTTTGCCTGTAGCAGATTTGATGCACTCTGCTGTCCAGTGCAACAGTTTTCAGTGCATATTCAGAGATGCTGAAGAGTGAGGATGGGATGAAGAACTGGGCAAAACAAGGGGTTTGGGGTGGTTTTGTTGTTTTTTGGAGGGATTTTTTGTTATTGTCATGGTTACTTATCCTCCTTGCTCCATACTATCAGTTTTGGGATAGAAAGTGGTGGATCTAGAATTTGGTGCATGTTATTTGTATGTAGGATTTTTTTAAGTAGTTACCATGAAAGCTTTAAGAGGCTAAAACTGTACTCATGGTATCTTATCTTAGGGCAGCTTCTAGTAGAAACTGCGAAGTTGGAAGGCCTGCTATTACTAGAGAGGTGAATTCTGAGCTGTCAAGGGAAGCATAATCCTCCAAACCCGACACCTGGGTATATAATTCATTTTCTTGGTTTGCGATAGCAAAGCCTAGTAATTTTTACCTAAAAATTCCTGAAAAGTACGATGTTTTCTTTCAACTGCAAAGAATTCTTGTCAGAAGAAGAAAGGAGCTTGAGTTTGTTTTGTATGCTCCATAGCATTAAGCCATAGTCACAATAGGATTAAAAAGAATGTCCAATCCAGCTTGAAGTCATCACCCAAACATGAGTTTACTGTCTTGAAGCCATGCTATCCATGGCTGATGTTCATAATAGCCTTCTGAAAGTGCTCCTGAGGCAGAAATGTTTTGCTCTGAGCTTCCCTGCAGCTCATCTTAGGAGAATACTGCTGCTGTTTGGGGACTATTTGCAATTGTTTGTTAGAGCCCTGGCCTAGTGACTGGGAAACAGATCATGAAAGACTGAGAATTGTCAAAGATGATATGCCTCTGTGTCAGTATTTCTTGTGCTGAGGGCTGCACAGTTGACTAAATCAACTCTTTGCAGAGGAAGAGGTGGATAAGCTAGCCTGGCAGGTAGCACTCATCATGTAAGAGGCAGCATGGAGAACTGAGGCTTTTGATGTCAGTTGTTGGAAATGCAGGTAGTGGAATTGCTGCTCTTGTGCAAGACTAAAGCAGGAAATCTGTTGTGCACAGTATCAGTTGCCCAGTAGCTGGGAAAATTAGTGTGTGCACAACTTGTGCTTTGTACAGCTGGACTAAAGAGACCCTAGCATGACTGAGCTGCAGAGCAGTTGTTTTGCTGCCTTAGCAATGGAAAACAAGATAGGTTGATTTTGGTAGATAGGAAGTGGTACCTGTGAGTAGAGAAGAGTCTGTAACTGTGTTGATATTTGCCCTCTAGGTGAACAAGAATGATATTAGGAAAAAGGTGCGTCGCTTGATGGGGAAGTCACATATTGGGTTGGTGCACAGCCAGCAAATAAATGATATTCTAGACAAACTGGCCAATCTGGTAAGTAAACAGTGATGTATCTGTGGGAGCTACAGTGGAGGAAAAAGATTATCTCAATATTAACCTAAAAATGCTCTGCAACACTCATCTAAGCATATTGCAGATAATTGAATTGAATTACTAAATTCTGCCTTCACATGAACAGAATAAAGACTGTGATTTTATCCCCTGTTTATAATATTATAATATTATGCAATTATCAATTGGAACTGCAATGTGAGTATATATAAACATGACTGTACCACAGCTCTGTGTTTTCTTAGTACCACTTTTGAGGGTGAGAACCATTATTCTTACTATGACTGGAACAAGCATTTAGTCTTCCATTGGTTTCCAGGTCATTATAAGACTTGTAGCTATGAGGTTCTGTATAAAACTGTTTCTACTATCTGCTGCCATAGAATCATAGAATAGTTAGGGTTGGAAAGGACCTAAGATCATCTAGTTCCAACCCCCCTGCCATAAGCAGAGACACCTCACACTAAACCATGCCACCTAAGGCTTTGTCCAACCTGGCCTTGAACACAGCCAGGGGTGGAGCATTCACAGCTTCCCTGAGCAACTCATTCCAGTTCCTCACTACCCTTACAGTAAAGAATTTCTTCCTTATATCCAATCTAAACCTCCCCTGTTTAAGTTTTAACCCATTACCCCTTGTCCTATCGCTACAGTTCCTAATGAAGAATCCCTCCCCAGCATCCCTGTAGCCCCCTTCAGATACTGGGAGAACTGGTTACCGTGGGTTTGGAGAAGGCTGACATTCTGAATGACTTTACCTCAGTCTTCAATGGGAAAGGCTCTGACTGCACCACCCAAGTCTTGGAAGTCAGACACAGGGACTGTGAGAATGAAGACCTTGGGCCCACTGGGTGGATGCAAGTGAGGCCCTTCGAAAGCTAATTTTTCAAGGCATTTTTACATTTGGAACTTAGTTTTATGCACAGAAAGGCCACAAAATTATCTTACAATGATTTGTGAAAAAGCAGACCAGTTTATTTCAATGTTACTGTAACCCCGACACCTCACTGCCCCATGCTGAGTATGGTACCAGTGTGAATGTTGGAAGCTGTAATGACTGAGTGTCACACTTGTTGAAAGTAAACTTACTGGAGCATTTTGCTTTAGGCTTTGTCCAAAATTGCCTCAAGCCAGCTGTGTGAAAAATACTTGTTGGTTTTTTTTTTCAAGCTGTTGAAAATGCTTTTAGTGTCACCTGATGGGCTTTTATTTCAGTAGATCAGGAGAAATTGGTTTCAAAGTTCATTAATGATTGCACATTTTTTCCTAGAATGGACGGGAACTCCCTGTGAGACCCAGTGGCAGCCGCCACATCAAGAAGCAGACTTTTGTAGTACATGCGGGGACAGACACTACTGGAGACATATTTTTCATGGAGGTAGAGACAAGAATAATATTAATGCAAATAGTAGCATTCAGTAAATAATATTAGAAGTCTTATGCAGTATTTTGTGCTCCCAGGTATGTGATGATTGCATTGTGCTGAGAAGCAACATTGGAACTGTATATGAACGTTGGTGGTATGAAAAGCTTATCAACATGACTTACTGTCCCAAAACAAAAGTGCTGTGCCTCTGGCGGAGGAATGGTCAGGAGACACAGCTGAACAAGTTCTACACAAAGAAGGTAGGCATCTTGTTTAATACACACAATACTGAGGGAGAATAGCGTAGAACAAACAAATCCTGGGTGTGTTATATTCCATGTTTAATCAGAAAATAGCATTCGCTCTCCAGCACTGGTTACTGGACTGCAGTGGCTGTTAATCAGTGACATCTGAAGCTGGCATTAGGCCTGTCCTTTACCTGAGGACAGTAGTACAGCAGGATGTAATTTAAGACTTTATATGTGTAGCTTTTACTTGGTTTTTTTGGTTAGAAGAAGGAAAGCAGCATTCAATCTCAAGAAAAATGCCTACATTCTCCACTAATATGAAAGCCCTTTTCTTCTCCTTATCATTAATTGCAAATTTAAAGAAGTAGTTTAAACTTGCTAAGAAGACTCCAGTAACTCTTAGAACTCAGTAACTGCTCCACAATGACCAGCAAACAAAAGGTGGAGATTTATAAATGCAAGTATTATATTGAAAGGTTATAAGGTATATAAAGGGATTAGAATTCTGCTTCAGAAAATTCCTTTTACACAGACCAGGTCATTGCAGCACAGGTCTGAATAGGAAGGGAAGGAGGACAAAAGCAGTGTGCTGCAGAAGTTACTTTGAAAATTAATTGGATGTATCTTGGGATTCAGGTAGAAAATGTTCTTAAATTTTACTCAGAGATTATGGCTTAACTATTTGATACTAGAGAGTTGTGTTGGGGGAAGATGGATAGATCACTTCCATAAGGAAAGTGATGTGAATAACAAAAAGATAGACTATATGAGCATGACAGTAACGCTGATCGCTGGAGGCCGAAAGGGAGTGCTTGTGATACTGTTTTGAGGCCTTTTCTACAATAGGAACTGAGTAAACTTGGCTAGATTACTCATGAGCCTGTACCAAGCCACAGACACTTCACTAGCTTGTGCTATGAAATTACATGAAAGACTTTCTCTGTCATCTTGAGAAATAAATACCATCTAGTAATTAGCTGTGGTTGAACTTTTATAGGCTTTTGTTCATTATGCACCACAAGGGGCTTTTCTTTTTGTAAAACCTTTGAATCTTGCTGTTCTTTTTCCTTAGTAATTTAAAAAATAACATTGTATTACTCTTCTTTTATATGTTAGTGTCGGGAATTATACTACTGTGTGAAGGATAGTATGGAGCGAGCAGCAGCAAGACAGCAAAGCATTAAACCAGGTACAAGATTTTGCTTATTGGAAACATTTACTGTTTAATCTGCAATCCAAAAATATTTCTTGTATTAATAACTTCTCTGAACATAATCTCCTTTTACTTGGAAATCTCAGGGTAGTTTTGTACATCTGTGTGTATGTAGCATCCTAAAGTGTTCAACTCTGAGCTAACTGTTGGAGCTTGGAAGAGCTATCATTTTCTTCCTGCTACTATTTATTCAGTTTAATTGGAGAAGGAGGATGAAAGACTGGACTTTCACTGAGCGTATAGGAGGAAAAAAGTGTCTTTGAAAGCTGTATTAAGAATTGGACAGTAATGTAGTAACAAAAAATGTGTTTGAAAGCCATTCTCCAGTGGTTCTGCACAAAAGATAATTTTCTCAAAGTAATTATAAGAAAGCATCTTCTAACTGAATGGTATGATGCTAAAGAAAGTAGGTGAAAATACCTAGGTTGTCATCTATTAATGTCCTCTATTAAATTGTCATTGTTGTAACCATACTGACTTTTTCATTACTGAAAGAATAAAACAATGCTATACAAAATCACCAAGCTCATATGTCCTTAAGACTGTGCTGTCTGTGGTATTGTGTGATTGCAGTGTCTTACCATTCAGAAATGAAATAAGGCCTTTAAAATGAACAAACAAAACCCCAATATGAACTAAATAAATACAGATTGAGCTGACATCCGTGTCCCTTTATGTGACCAGGATGAACTTTGTTATGATACCTAAAAATCTAGTGGTACTCAGCATGCTGTCATTAGTGAGAGGACTCTATTTCAGTGCTCCCTGCTATTCTTAGCAGTGTCCTCTTGCTATGCACATCAAATGGAAATCATGTTTTTATTGATTTATATTTCTTTTCTACATGTCATGACTTGGCTGACTGCTTTTTGTTCTTTCTCTTTCTCTGGATATTTTTGTTTGTTTGGGTTTTTTTTCTTTATTTTTATTACCATCCCAGGTCCTGAGTTGGGTGGTGAGTTCCCTGTGCAGGATATGAAAACGGGTGAAGGAGGTCTTCTTCAGGTCACACTGGAAGGAATTAACCTGAAATTTATGCACAGTCAGGTATGAGGGGAATCTATGAGAAGACTGTGAGCATGAAGCTTTTTGCAGCATGCCTGTGTCTGTGTTTCCTCTTCCCAGAGTATCAGCAAGGACAAGGGATAGCCTGATGGGGCAAAAAAGCATATGTATGTTTATACACAAACACATGTGCACATATAAATATATATATAATATGTGTAAAAATATACTGAAATTAAATATCCTCAGGAAAGCTATAATCAACTGAAGAAAAGCATGGATACAGGTTTCAAGTTACTGTTTCTGGTGCTTTGAATTGTCTAAACACAGAACAAATGGTAGCCAGTATATCAAGGGACAGAAAAAGTGATCATAAGTAATCTAAAGTGCCATAATGTATCACACTGTGAACATATCCTGATGCCATAAGCAGTGAACCTTAGAGTGATTGAATATTGCAGGTACAATGTTAAAATTTGAGAAATCATCTGTAGAATTTAGTATGAAAATAAAATGGAAAAGTGACTCTTGCTGTAATTCACAAAAATAAGTGGGCAGAGAGGAAGCACAACTATAATTGTCATTTCTTCCTTTCTCTGGATGTTGTTTCTGTTGCTTCCTTTGATCCTTGTTTTTTATTTTGCTTTGTGTTTTTTTGTTTTGCTTATGATATTAAATGCATGTTATGCTAGACAGTAGAATCAATTTTTAGGGGGGAGAGAGAGAATGTGTGTGTGTGAGAGAAAAAAAGCTTCTGTCAGTCCTCTGTGGAGTGCTTTTTCCTTTCCTTCTGACTCGACTTTTCTCCCAACACAAGCTTTGTTCTTCTTTGAGGATACATCAGTGTAGATCCCACTGGAAGTGCACATGCATCTCAAACACACATGCTCAGAATCTTTAATACTTCTCCCAAGCTCACAGCAGCACCATGTGTCTCTGAGTTTGTATGTGCCAGTATAAGGAATGCAGAGTTGTGAACCTCCTTCAGTTTCCTTTCAGTCTATTACCAAGGTAGAACCTGGACTACAGCTGACCTGCTGTAGTATGTCAAACCTACTCCCTGACTTAGTTGTAGATTTTAACTGTTGATTGGTTCTGCTGAAGTTTGAAGAACTGCAAGAGGAACTCAGTGGTAGTACATGATGAATTTTCAGAGTAATTGGCAGTCTAAAGCCTCTGAAAATCAAACCCTGGTCTCGAAACAACAGTTTGATGTCATTAGAGATGGATGTACTAGAAATTGCTTTGTCCTGAGGTAAGGACACACCACAGGGGATATTCTGTTTGTTTCTCCTTTTTTAGCTTCTTCCAGAAGTCAGAAATGATGTTGAGCTCAAACAGTTCATCTCTTGAATGGTATATGGACGTCTTTTTTGTAAACGAATAGGCAGGCACGTACACTTTTGCACTTAGAAAAGACATAGAAGAAGGTAGCCGTATCATCATGGTTTCTTAAGTGTAACAGGCTTCATTGCAAGGCAAAACCACTCAGTGTTAAACACATATTGAGCACACATGCATCTGTCGAAAGAAAAAACTCCAAATCCTAGAACTTACCATTGTTCTTAAATTTAAAGTAATTTTCTTTTTTTCCCTGAAAGACTGGAATAACATTCTGAAATAAATTTTAGGGAAACCTGATACTGATTGTTAGGACTATCACCAGTTGAATTGTGTATCACAGATACCGAGTCCCATGCTATCACACACACTTGTAGAGTTCTGGCTTCATCATATCCTTCCTTGCAGAGAAGAGTGCTCTGATTTGCTGTTTGTGATGAAAAGGACAGTCTGTGCAGGTCATATCCATGAAGTGTGCCAGCTATCTCCCCCACAGAATCACAGAATCACAGAATCCTAAGGGTTGGAAGGGACCTCGAAAGATCATCTAGTC
>NDXB01022823.1:22886-76333 GCA_002631895.1 Agapornis roseicollis
CCCCCTCCCCAAATAATAAAAGAACAGAACAAAAAGCCTGGACACTTTCTGTGATTAAAAAGGAAGTCGCCAGGAGCTAATTCCAGCCGTATCTTCCCGAGGGAGGCGGCAGCGGGTAGGGCCTCCCGGGGCCATAGGCCTGCAAGCAAACAAACAAAAGCAAGCATTTAGTTTTTGGATTAACATGGGGGTAAACAAGGTCCTTGGAGCATCGGCCCACACAAGGGCCACAATAAACCCTGCACGGGAAGGTGCCCGGTGCTCCCAATGGCAGCGCTGCCCTGGAAAGACAAGCTTGGACTTCCCCGCGCAGAGAAACCAGTATATTAAAGCCACATATACACACACACATATATATATATATATACAGACACATGCACACCCCTGGAAGGGCAGATTTGAAATGAATACAGAAAACATGGCTTTGCTCCATGCACTCTTTATGCTCTACAGAGAGCAAGGATGCAAATGTCGTGTTGTGAGTTACAGCATCGCTGAGATTCACGATTCCCATCACGAATGGGTTTTAGATGAAAAAGGTCCCTCAAGTGCCCCCTTGCTGTTCCAGTGGTGAGCACTGTGATGCTAAAGCAGGGCAGGTGTTTTTACAAGTAGGTATTTTAAGGAAAAACAGAATTAAAATAAGTGTATCTGTTACAGAAGCCGCATTCTCCAGAACTCACTCATCTGAAACAGTACGTGAAAGATGCCTACATCCCACCTTGGAAATGACTCCCAGTTTAAACTGGGATGGATTTAAACTGAGATGAGGCATCCTGTACACCGAACCCAGTGAGAAATGTCATCGAGTTCCTTTGAAACGTTTAAACTCGTTGCAAAACCTGATGCACTGCAGGAAGGTCGTTCAATGCATGCACTAACGGCAGCGACGGGGCCTGCTTTGTGTCCTCCCGGGAGTTTTTTGGTGTTAGGGAAGAGGGGCTTCCTTTCATTCCTTCCAAAGGGAAATCCATCCTCACCCTCTCCAACAGGGGCTCAGGGATAAGCAGGGAATCTGGAGCGGTTTGCGTTAGCCTGCTCTGGACAGAAACCCTTGTGGCGCACCCAAAAGCACTGCTTCTGCCATCCGGAAGGTTTTGTCTTTGTTTTCAGGTTTAACTGTGATCAGTTTAAACAGGAGACGAGCTCCAACCCCTTCCAGTTCCACGCAACCCCAGCGCAGCAGCGCAACCCAGCCGCACGAGGCCTTTACCTGGCCCTTCAGTTGGTGCTGCAGCCTAAAATCAAAGTGTCAAACACCTGCCCCACGCCATCCAGTTTATCTTTAGGTTTTGTGGAGGTTTGGAGCTGCCAACAAACCCCCCCTTCCCCACAGCGCAACCCAGATCCATGGCAGTTGCATTAATTTCGTAAGCACTCTGTCGCAGCGCGTTTATTAACCTCTTCAGCCCATGTTCTGCACGCTGTAAAAAGAGAATTGAGAGGTGAAAGGGACCAAAGGTAATTATTTATGCTGCTACGTGTCACCACTTCCACTTGAATCCCTTTTCAAGGCTTTAAAGCTTTGAAACGCACAGGCAGCAACGCTAGATTCAATTATTGGGTTTGCACCCAAAACCCTTTAAGGGAGCTCCCAATTCTGCCGCGGCGCTGCCGGCCCGGGGGAAATACTGACATCTGACAGCTCATCTAAAACCAGCATGGGAAGGGAGAGAAAACAGGCAACAAAAAATCAAGGACATAAAAACCAGCTGGAAACAACGAAAATGCAAAGGGGAATTTTAAGGAAGCGAATTTACTTGAGCCAAGAGATTTGTCCTTAGCGTTCACATTCACACACATGATGGTTAAAGCTGTGGTCCCTACCCAGGTTCAACTTCATGATCCAGCAGACGTGTCCCATGCTCGTGACAAGTGAATCAGGTTCTGGACACGACTGCAATATTACCAAAAGCCTCCTATTTAATCATTCAGGTTGCAAATAGCCAGAAAACAGCAAGGGCTGAGGTTTTCCATCACTGGCAGGCTGCAGAGATCCACGATGCTCCCAGACCCCGTGGTTAGGAGGCTGCTCTCCCCTTGTGAACTAAGAGAGTTGCCCTCCCCGAGCCCCTGCTGCAAACATCCTTGGGAGACAATTCCTGTTCTCCTTTGTGACTCCAGCTGTAGCTGTTAACACAAAGATTTAAGGCCGGGAATGAACTAGTTTGAGCACTGATTCCCTCTGTAAATATATCTACCTATGCCACCAGGATAAAGGGTAGAGCAGAGACCAGTGCAGCACACAGACTTTTTCAAGTGTCTATTTTCCAGCCCTAATTAAATACCACCCAGACTCCACCAGCATCAAAATCCTCTGCTGATTTTCCTCCATCATTACAGCAGCCCCTGTTATAGGTTAGTGCAATTATGCATTTTATTCCTCGAGTGTTTTGGGTAAACCAGTGTAGAACAAAATGAAAGGGTTTTGAATCATAGAATAGTTTGGGTTGAAAAGGACTTTCAAAGGTCATTGAAAACTGATCCCATCAATATGCCTCATCCAAATTAGAAATATACCTTAAAAAACCCCTCTGGGGACTAGATGGGCAGCACAAAAAGGATTCAGTGTTTCCCCATTAAGCCTAATGTGATCGTAAGCCACACTGCCTAGTTTTGCTTATAACCAAAACCACCTCTGGAAGGCTTTATGCTGCTAATGCCTCCCTGCTACCCCTGAAGCAAGCATGCACAGTGGTCTACTGGCCTCTTTCCCCCTTGTTTCTTGCTGCAACACCAACCTGAGAACTGAAGGAGCCACAGACAATCTGTACTCCAGTCTTAACTCCTTTGCACTAAAAACGCTCTGGGGTAGGAGCTGGGGGGAGAAGGGACCTCACTGCTGCTGAAAGGGCTTGGCTGAACAGGAGTTTCTGAGCTGGGAGCGCTGGGCAGGCTGCTGGCTGCTGCAGAGCCTTTCAGCAGCAGAATAATCCTGCACCCACAGACAATGCTGAGCACAGTGGTAGCAGCCCCTGGGCTGCTTCTGCTGGGCTTGGGGCCTGATGAGCTCAACCACAGAGAGAAGTGCTCTGCAAAACCTTCCCCTGCAAAGGCCAAAGGCTCTTCTCTCCCAGACTTGGTCTGACAGTGCTTGTTTTCATTGTAACAGCTGCCTTAAACCCTTCACACCATAACATCACTGTGCAAAGGCTGTTGTGATACAGCGCTGAGACCCACAGCCAGAACAGAAAAGACCTACAGCAGACAAAGAATCAGACAAGTGGTAAAAACACAACAAGACTTCCACATGTGCCATATCACATCAGCATTCAAAGGGACTGTACCTGCAGGCCTTGCTGCCAAAGCAAAGGACACTGGGATCTCACCCAATGCACATACAGCAGCACAGGATTTATACCCACGTAAATGTGACTATATGCTGCCACTGGCATGGAGAAACACCCCAGAAATCAAGCACCACATTTGAGTGTGTGGTGCTGCACTTTGTAACGCACATTTCTGTGAGGAAGGGAGATGGGCAGACTGCGAAGAACAATAACTGAGAGTGTAGACTAAAACGTGACTTGGCTTGAGCTGAAATGGGAACCAGGTCCCATCAGAAGGCAAATTTCAAGCAGTTTGGGCCTCAGTTTCCATTAACAGGATTAGAAAATAGTGTTACCACACAGCTGAGTGCTCTTCCTCCTCTTCCCCCATTACTGGCCAGTAGCCTGCTCACCACCGAGTGGTAATTCTGACTTACACAAAGAGCAGCAGAACTTTACTGTATTTTATTTACTATAGATAGCTGAGATTTATTTTAAACTAACACAGCACTGTAAATACATCTCTAAGACAAGAGTATATGCAGATTATGCTTTTACTGGGAACACACACATCACTTAAGCAGAATCATCTGCTGCTTCCAAGGAGCATTTTCATAAGCTGATGGCAAAGTCACCTGGAATTTTGGATGAGGTTCTCCTACCACATCCACTTGCTTTCATTTACCCAAAGCTATTTTCACAGGCATGCTTATTTCTCTGGCTACTAGTATCTAACATTTGCTTTTAAGTAGTTTTCCTGCTAAGAGAAAACCAATATGCATTTGAGGAGGGGAATTAATGAAGTCGTAAGAATCTATATTTTAAACATACTGTGGAGAAACCTGGAGAATCCCCAAGATAGTGTAATGGATAGATTTCCTTACAGAAGAGGAAGACTGACCGAAAATACTTGCCTTCCCATCATGTTTTCTCAGGCTGTAAGAGGTGTGTGACTTGCCTGGGTGTTCGATCTACTTGTAATGAAAAGCACTGGTGCACAGTGATGACATGAGCCTCTTGCAGGGATACCTGTGGAAGTGCTGGACACAGCTGGGAAGTTACCTGTGGGCTGTCACTGGCTCCTGGGCTAAAACCAGCTCAGGAATGGCCACCTCCACCCCAGTCACTCTCCACAGCCACACACAATGGAAGCCTTACTCAGGAGGAGAACACCACACACAGAATGGGACAAAGCTTTCCTACCTGTCTGCCCCTGTCCATGCGATCTTCGGGTCTCTGTGGGTAGCCCATGGGTCCGCCCAGCCCCTGGTACTGGCTCGGCTGGAACTGGTTTTGGGATTGCAGCATGCGGTTCCAGGGGAGGAGAGGAGCAGCCCCGGCAGTTCTGTGCAGAGAGGAAACACACTGTGTGAGCTCGGCTCCAAGAGAGCTTCACACCACAGACCCAGGTTTCTACAGTCTCACACGCTCAATGATTTGTCTCAGAGCTCAGCACTGTCACACCCAGCTATGCCTGCAGTGGTACTGCAGACAGCCAAGCTGCTGGGGATAAACCAGGGAGGGGGGAACATCTTCCAAGATTCTCCTACTGAAAGGCTACTTTTGTGCACTGCTTCCTGCATCCCAGTTTAAAAGCCGCAGCCCCAGGTACCGCCACACGCAGAAAATTCACCGACACAGATTCCCTGGGAGGATTCTGCCCATCCTTCTATTATTTTAATGGCAAATTCCGCAGTTCACCCGCACGGCTCCTGACCGTGGATTGAACCCCCGAGCTCCCCACGTTGGCTGGCCCTAACACACCATGCAGAGAGTAAACATGTGCGATCCAGCAGAATGAGGCTTTATTTTCTACATGTCCAGACTCTTTCTGGGAGTCCTTTCTTCCCAGTTAATTGCAGGTTGCAAATGAATTCTTACTGCGAGTATTCTGAATCTAGGGTAGGGGCCTTGGCTGCTTTTTCCCATCCATTATTCTGCTCAATATGTCAGAAGGTCTGATCGGGAAGAAACCTTTTCAAGTTCTATTGATGCCGTTTTCAATTGACCACGGTGACCTAGCAACATAAGCACTAATTGGCATGGACTGACTGACATTTGGTGTACAGTTTATATGGGAACGCAAATTCAACATCCATTATAAGCTAGTTTGCCACCCTAGATTACCGACAGCAAGAAATGTTTTAATTGCCTTCAAGTACCTATTCTAACATTACAATTATAAAGCAACAGGTATAATACAGCAAACCAGTGTCTGATATAAAATATTTGGAAAAATCATAAAGCCATGATATAGTCTTTAAAGCTGAGCACAGGTAAGGGCACAACTCCTCACAGAATTCATGTTTTGCAGCACAATCTGTTGTTGTAAAGGGAAAAACACAGGAGAGTAGAGCCAGTTAATCTCTCCTGACCCTGCTTAAGAGGGAGTCAGCTGAGCAGTGTGAGGCCAGTGTGCCGGGAGGCAGGAATAGCAGAGAGCATGAGCACTGTGGTTTGTATCTACCTGCAGCTCCGCCGAACTGAGTTATTACTCTGTGTGTCTGCAAAGAGCCTCTCCCTACATTTACTGCCTTAAACAGGCAGGACTTCCACCCTGGAGGAGTCATCCCTACCTAGAGGCTCATCTGTTCTTTCATGCACACGTGAGGTTGAAGGAGGAGGTTTGACTTCCCTGCCCAAGGGAGGGTTCACAGCTCCACAAACGGAGCTCTGAGCAGCTGAGGAAGCAACACTGGGAGGGGAAGGACTTTTTAAACTCACGTTTCATCAGCAGGAACAGAGGTGAAGTTGGAATCAAGGCAGGCACAGATTAAACCGAATGAAAACAGGCATTTGGACCTGAAGGCTTTCTGGTTTTGGATGCAAATTGCTCTCACCTGCTCCATTGGGTCACATTAAGACCTGCCTGAACTTCACAGAATCATAGAAAGGGCCTTAAGATCATCCAGTTCCAACTCCTATCATCTCAAGAAACAAACCAGCTCAATTCCTGCTTATAAAGTAGGAGTCTTACCTGATAAACATGCAACTGGTAAATGTGATGTGCAATACAAGTACTAAAACTGAACAGGCACAAAAGCCAAGTGGCAACACTGAACTGTGAGGTTTTATTTTTAGCTTCAGAGGCCTGTCCAGAAACGCACACTGAATCATTCATTAGGAGGAGCAGCACTGTGTTTAAAGTTAACAGCACATTAAACCTGCAGGGGCTAAACACTCGAACCCAGTGTTTTAACAATAGTATTCTTTTTGGTTGAGTATTTTGAGCACTCGCTTCTTTTCCTCCCATTATTCCTAGAAAACAGCAGACCTGAGGATGAGTACACTGCTCAGCCTTAAGGGAAGCTACAGGGAATCACCTGTGTGGCTCCAGCTCTAGGACTCTTCTGTCTCTACAACTCTGCTAATGTGCTTGTGACAAACACCCTCAGCGACTGATGGTCACAGGCCAACACTTGCCTGGCACAAGGAAGTCTGACACAGATTTCATTTGACATTAATATGCATTGGCACAGAGTTTAACTTTCTATTAAAGTGCTGCTTAGTAAAACACTGGGATATTCAACAAATGAAACACTTAAACACTAATATCATTATTACGTGTGAATGCTCCATCCCTGGCAGCATTCAAGGCCAGGTTGGATGGAGCATTGGCCTGGCATGGTTTAGTGTGAGGTGTACCTGCCCATAGCAGGGGGTTGGAACTGGATGATCTTAAGGCCCTTTCCAACCCGAACTATTCTATGACTCTATGCTGGGGCATTTTTTGCTTTGAGACCATGCGAGAGAGTGAACCTAGAGCTTTTTGGTTAGAACAAGCAAATATTCTCTTCATCAGGACCTGCAGGGCCAGGCCAAGGGCAATGGCTTGAACCTGCCCCAACAGGGCAGCCTGAGCTGAGCTCTGAGGCAGAAGCTGTTCCCTGGGAGGGTGCTGAGGCGCTGGCCCAGGGTGATGGCCCAGAGAAGCTGTGGCTGCCCCATCCCTGGCAGTGCTCAAGGCCAGGTTGGACACAGGGGCTTGGAGCAAGCTGCTCCAGTGGAAGGGGTCCGTGCCCGTGGGAGCAGGGCTTGGAGCTGGAGGAGCTTGAAGGTCCCTTCCAACACAAACCAGGCTGGGTTCTTGATTCTAATTCAGTGTGCAGCAAGTAAAATAGAATTGCTGCCTCACCACTCTCACAGGGAAGAACTTCCTTAAATCTAACCTAAACCTCCCTGGTTTAGTTTGAATCTATTACCCCTTGTCCTGTCACGCCAGTTCCTGATGAAGAGTCCCTCCCTAGCATCCTGGTAGCCCCCTTCAGACAGTGGAAGCTGCTCTGAGGTCTCACGCAGCTTCTCTTCTCCAGGCTGAACAGCCCCAAGTTCCACAGCCCATAACTGCACTGTTAAGTTTAAAAGTAAGAAATCTTATGCAGGAGACAAATCATCTGCATTGTGAAGAAGCAGCTTTACACTCCTGGCTTTCTTCTACCTGTGAAGCAATGGCTAGTTTAGCCCTAACTGCAATGCTCCATTCCGGAAACAGCACAAAGGCTCAAAGCTCTCCTGGCAAAGACAGGGCTCCCTGCTTACGCCTTGCTTGATGTCACAAACCAAGGATCCGGCAGCCTCCTGCCAACCCACTTCACCTAAAGGCTGGAGCAGGGGCTGGCCTCTCCCTCGGTTACCTTCTTCCCAGGAGCAGAGGTGGTGGAGAACTGAAATTCCTCGCTGCTCCTGGGCACCTGCAGCTGCAGCAGCAAGTGGGGACAGCCTTGAGGGTACCCATATGGGAAACCAGCAGCTCCCAGGGCATTAACTGGGAAGCTGGAAACCTTGGTTCAACAGGTTCAGCCATTTCTCCTGCACCAAGACTGTCTATGTTTAAGCATATGCTCAAGTTTCCCTGCTTGACCCTGTACGGCAACTAACACAAGCTCAAATCAAATAGATGCTTAGGGCTGATGGTGACTGAGTTAGACTTGTTTCCTAAATCAAACATGTTCCAAGAACGTGGCAAAATCACCCATCCCCAGCACCAAACCTGGCAGCTTCGTGGTTCTCATAAACTATTGCAGGTGTAGCAAAGCACAAACAGGGAGTTTTGCTGCTGTCACTCGAAAGCTGGCACATCATTCTCCAAGCTTCTCCAAGGCTTGTTTTCTAGGTGATGATGACACGTCTGCAGTTTAAAGTCACCGCAGGGGACACAGTTACCTCCTCAAGTTTGGGAGCTGAACTGTGAGGTCAGTACCACAGCGCTACAAGCAAACACTGTCTGCAAAACTGCTCCAAAGTACCTGGGCAGTGTGTGCTCACCCCTGAAAGTATTACCACAAGCCAAGCACAGTAACTTTATGATAGGATTCAGGTGACAGGGACAGTCAATTACTGCAAGCGTAAAAAACCCATGTGTTTTGAGTGAGAAACACACAATTTCTGGCAGCCATAAGTTCTTTATACGTGAATTGAGAACCTCTTCCACCCTGCAAAACCAAACAGCCTGTTACACGCAGCAGCATAGGCCTGTTAAAGTAATGACAAGTTACAGACCTGCAGCGGCCCTTCCCATCACAATACTCTGCAAATTGGATTTAATTAAGGTGTGGGAATAGCAATTCCCATGCACAAGGTAACATTAAAGTTTGTAATGCACGAGTCATTTACAATGCAATATTCCACACTGATGTGGCACAGGGGAAGGGAGCCGGACGTGTTTCAATAGGGATCAAAATGGTTGCCATGGAAAGTGTGATTGTGGAGAGCTCAATAAATTCTCCCAAAGCTCATATTTTCAATGGTTAATACTTGCAAATAAACTCATGGAAAAAAAAAAGAGTTGCAAAACTTCAAAGATTTCACATTCACTCTCATTCCACCACAAACATGAATAAATATCATTATTCATAGCTTCCACAGGTACTCTGGAGTTTATAAAGTCCATCTGACTTAAGGACATACAACCTATCAACGCATGTAAAACATCCCTTATTATCAAACCATGTCACATTCCTTCTATTCGATGGCACTTATTGGGCTGCAGATTCCATAATCCTTCCCTGAGTCCCTTCTGCATTTAATTCAGTTCAGTCTTAAGTAGTTAAAGAAACTGTTTTCAGTGGCAACTAATAACTACTGACCTACAGTGACACTGCCCTACAATAGGCTTGTCAGGCCTGAAAAACTTGTACCAAAGAAGCTGATTAGGACTTCAAGAGGTTTGTAGCAAGAATCAATGGCTCGTCTGTACTAATGCTGCGGCTGCAGCACAGAAATGATAAAAGTGGAACACCATTAGTTATGCCTCATTAAGCTCCACAGCCCTCCTAAAAAGAAATTTGTTTAGCCTGTCCAAAATCTAATGCAGTTTTAAGCTCTCTGTGTTCAATTTCATAGTATCTCAAAAGCTTCAATAAGATAAAGGCCAAAGAACCAAGAACGGTACCAAAGCACCAACAGTAAAGTTAATTTTGAAGTCTGAGTTTTAATGGAAAGTGTTTCTGCCTTCGTTTTTTTTTTTTTTTCCATACAAAGTACTCGAGCCTTTTAAAGGATGAACAGCACAGAGTGCAGCCACAAAACAGAAACAAACCATGGACATTCGTTAACTAAAATCAACCCCGTTGTACAGCAGCATTGCAACGAATTAAACAACAAAGTTCAAAACAAAGAGGGGAGAACAGCCTGGTGGAACCATGCACATCCTCCTGGCTGCATTTTACACAGCATCCATTCCTCCTGCCTTACCTTTGTGGTGTCTGCTGGAACAGGGGCGTAGGACCTCGCCAAGCCTCCTGGGGTCTAAGATCTAGAGGTTAAAACAAGGTGTTGAAATAAACCAGAGTGAGTACACTTAAAGAACAGCGTTCTGCTTGCTCTTACATGTGGCTGAGAACTTGTGCCCTTGTGTGCACAAGTGGCAAGTTTTGTATTTATTAATAAAAGGCAACTTATTCTTTGAGTATGCCCAATAAGCTTCATGTTATTAGAGGAATGAATTTGAACTGCTAGAACTGGCATTGGCTAATGCTGTTCATTCCACAGGTACCTTCTCCTGGAAAGTGAAAACCCACCCCTGTTACTATAACAAGTGAAGACTTCATTTGATACTTGCATTTCTTATCAGTACAGTCACCACTCCACTATATAAGAAAATACAGCCACATAGACACATATCATCACAGCACACCGTGCTTGCGAGCAATATGTAATACTCAATATACGTGCAAGTTTCCTCTGATTAGGCTAAGCTTTGCCGTAAAGCAAAGTAAAAGAGTGACCAGAGTATGTAAAAGTGAACAGTTCCACTTTATTCACATTTAAATATAGACACAGTTAGGTTTAGGATGCATTTAAAGATAGTAACAGATGCTTAAAAGTTAACCTAGACAATGATAATGTTGGAATAAAAATCCTCTTGGATAATGTAATCAGATTGAAACAAACCCTTGGGGGTAAACCCTTGGCCAGAGACCTAACCCTGCAGTTGGAAGAAACTGCAGAGAAAAAGACCACCCACTTCTCAATTGTTTCTTCTGCCCAAAGTGACTCTTCACAAAGCCATGGGGTAACAGCACCGCTGTAACAGGACACGCAATTAAACACTTGTTGTTCCTCTAAACAAACTGCTCAGTAAACAGGATAAAAGAAACAGCCCATCAATAGCTCCTGCTCAGCCCCAGCACTCAGAGCAGCTGTCAATCAAAAGCCTCCGTTTCAGTGACACCTTTGATTGTTTCCAATGGTGTTTAAGCGTGACCTGATTCCAACAGCTGGTTCCAGAAGCTGTCTAATGGACGCGCTGCGGTGGGACAGTAACACCCTGTTCAACTGCCAATATCCCAGGGCACCGAAGCGCTGCAGTGATCCCGGAGAAAAGCGGGAATAAAAGCCGCCGAGGGAAAAGCTGTGCCTCCCTCCTAACGCTGGCTGGATTGTCTGCAGGCTGCAATGGCCTGACCTGGGCAGAAACCTCTCAGAGCAGCACTTGAGCAGAGCTAATCCAGCCCAGCAATGGACTGAGTCCAGAGGGATTTTATCTGGTTCTTAAAAATGACATGGATATACACACAGCAACCAATATATACACCTCTCTTAGCATACATCTCTGTGTGTATATATATGTGTATATACATATATAGTTATCAACTGATGATTGTAATCAGGTATAATAAGTTATTTCCTATACATTACAACCAAATCAGTCTGAAGCACTGCAAGGACTACAGATGGGTGTGTGGCATTTTTATACTGGTCAGCCTGTGAATTGTAAGGATTTTTACATTCATGAACAGGATGTACTGACATGATGCTTTAGGGATGCTGCGTTTGCTTTTGAATACAAGATCAGTGCAACAGGAGAAAGCCCCAGCCCCTAACACTGTATTGAGCTGCTCTGGGGGGAAAAAAGCAAATCAGACACAAGATTAAACTAAAGCTTAAAATAAAGTGTAAAGAATAAATCATTAAAATAATTAATTAAAACATTTGGTTAAGCCCACGAGTGTCACTTTCTTCAGTCAGAACATGTCCTTAGATGACTTCATTTCTAGTAATTTCTAAGTCTCACAGACACCAGCACTGCAGAAATACATATAAAACAGAAGAACTGTGTCCTACTAAGAATGTTTTCAGATGCACCCCCTCCATCTGCTGCATGGATAAATGCACTTGCATTTATTTATCTATTACCTGCTCAGATATCCTGCGCCTTATTAATACTCCTACCACCTGCAATTCCTCACCTGCACCCTCAGGATGGGGGCTTGGGTTTGGCTCCATCACCACACTCAGACCTGCAGCTCTTCTGGGCCTGGCTCAGTTCTCCTTTTGCTTGCTGGAGATACAAACTGCCAGGAAACAACCCTATATTCCAGAGTAAATAACGGCCACATCTCCCCCATCCTTCCCCTCCTGAGCCAGACAAAGCCCCCAAGCACCTGGGCAATTACAGCCTAATACAGTTGCTCCCCTCCAACCCTCCCTGGTCAAATCTCCACATTTTAATTGAGATTATTAACACGTTTTCCATTCCACTTGCAGGGTCAAACGGTGCTCTATCGAAACCCAGTGAGATGATGCTGGGCTTGCCCTGGTACAGCATTTCCTGTTCATACAGACCCTGCTGAAGGGCTGGCTAAAACCATACGTCCTATTTAACCACTTCCTTTCCACTGGAACGAGCAAGGCCTTAGCTCTCCTGCTGTAACCACGCACTTGGCAGCTCTAGGGAACAGTTTAATGAACTGTTCAATGAAATGAACAGTACTGTTCAAATGAACAGTAATGAAAGAGTTCAATGAAATCATCATAAAAACATTTAAAGCCACCTCACTGCTATTATCTATATGTCTCCGACAGAGAGCAATCTTTGAGGGAAAAAGCTTGGAGCAGGAATTGCACTTCAAAAGGGTACAAAATGGGAGCAGAAATGACAATGAATCTTCTTTTGTCCTCACGACCTAGGCATTTCCTAGAGCTATAAGGCCAAACAAGCTGCCTTCTCCAGCAGCTCCTCAAGGCGCAATTTATCTCATCAGTGTGGCAATCAAAGAGGAGATTCTGTGTTTACTGATTGCACTAATCAAAATCACTTTTCAAATGCAGCTAATTGACAAGTTTACTAACTGAGATGAAAGTCAGAAATCAGATATCTCGTGCTGCAGGGACTAAATCCACCTTTCACAGAGACTGCCACACCGCACTTGACTGCCCAACTTATCAGCACAGACAATTATTCATCAGCTGAAAATTGGCACATCCAAGTCAAATCAGAGCACACCAGTAAGGAACACCCACAGCAGGCTCTTGAGGAAGAGATGGCACTATGCCTGACCGCATTGCCCTTCGAGAGGCTAATTTTACTTCACCATATGTATAAAAACGTAACACAGAAAAAGTTGCTCTGCATCAAGGCCATAAAATGTGGGAATTTTGACCACATCAGCTCTAGTTTTGAGGAATGTGGAGGTTCCAGGTGCTTCCCAATCCAGTCATGCCACAACATACAGCTCTTCTCTCAGCTATATGCTCCATCCCTGGCAGTGTTCAAGGCCAGGCTGGACTTGGGTGACAAGGACAGAGCCTTGGGTGACATGGCCTAGTGTGAGGAGTCCCTGCCCATGGCAGGGGGTTGGAACTGGATGATCTTAAGGTCCTTCCCAACTCAAACCATTCTATGATTCTATGATATAGCTGATGAGTGTGACTGACACTAGAGATAACCTGCCCCATTAAGAAAACTCAGTATATGCCTTCCCAATCCTACTTTGATTTTCTTGTTGAAGGTATCTGTGCTCTGACAGAGACATTCTTCTATTAAGGGCTTAAGCAAGTCTGACTCTATACTGTAGAAGAGGAGTCAAGACACCTGTGGTTCACTTGGCACTGGTAGTCCTGGGTGGCTTGGGCTGGGTCCTGACCCACTGTCCAGGCAGCAGGATGCATTTCTGGAGCAGTTCCTAAGAAGCAATCACATCCCTCACACTCTTCAACCTGCACCCACCCCACTGACTGGGACATTACCTGTCCTCCTGCCTCTGTTAAATAATGAGGCACTGAAAGATGGTCTCCAAATACCAAGTCAACTGTTGCTGTAATCACTTGCACAGACTTCATGGTGAAGTCAGTTTAAATCAGAAATTCATTAGAGCTTAAGACCAGCCTCCTGGGACAGCTTGGCTGGCAGAAGAGGAAGAGAAACAACAAAAGTAACTGACAAAGAATTACATTTGCAGCATGTTGCACTGTGGTCTCCCATGCAAACAGAGTGCCAGGAACCAGCTTCCTGACTCTGGGATGAAGAGCCCTGGAGAGCAATGGCAGGAACACAACCCCTGCTTTGTGGGAAGCCTTTGCAGGATGACTGTGGCTGAAGGGACCAGCAGGTTGACTTGGCACCTCTTTTTACTGCAGGAGCAGAAAGGCACAAGATCAGCATCTGCCTAATGGTAAAAGCTACATTAAGGAAAACAGCACAAGGAGGAGAGGGGAAGCCTTGCTTTCAGGTTTGCCAGGCACAACTGCAGAACAGCAATGGGATGCCTAAGGCAGCCTGAGGGTGAGGAAGGAGGAAGAGATGTGTTAAAAAAAGCCACCAGACACTTTTTCTGGGGCCAACAGATGCACTGGGCTTTCACCTCCATCAGCAGATTTGAGCCTCCTCAGTTTGACAGAATGATGCCATTGGGACATATCTGCACATGAAGTGCTTCCTACACAACACAAGGTGCTCAGGTGCCATGAGGATGAGAGCTTTGTAAGCACCTAATAGGCAAGATTAGGTATATAAAGCAGAGACAACTGCTCAGAAATAAGCAGTCTTTATAATAAGACTTGAGCTTCAGGAACAGCAGTACAGGACCTGAAGGGCTCATGAATGCTTCCCCTCTCCTCCAAACCACACAGGCTCTCTCTTTTTGGAGATTAATAAAGAACTGTGATGCCTGTCTAGTACCTCTGCTTCCCATTCCCCACACTCCTTCTCTTTAGATCACGTTTCTCGTTTAACTTGTTTTCTTTCAGTGCAATAGCTCCAGGGTCTCATATCCAATCTGTGTCTCCACTTAAACCAATCTGATTCCTCGCACAAGAAAGCTTCTGCACCCACTACTCAACTACCCTTTGGATTGGGATGAACAATACATTTAATTCAGAGCAGTCACTGATATTACTTATTCACTGTTTCATCTGCAGCAAAAATGCAAGTATAAAAAGGCTGATATGCACTATGCAACAATCTGGTCTTTTATATGTGACAACACGTTGGCGTTCAAACCTTACCTGTGTCAGTTGTTTAAGCTTCAAACACTTGCATAACTTAATATTGCAAGAATCCAGATGAACAGCGAAAAGGTCTTATTTTAAAGTGCTTTTTAGGCAGTTTAGCCAAGTCTCCTCCTGTCTCAAGCCCACCACTACAGAAACACAGCTCCTGATTACAAACAGACAGGACTCTTAACTAGTGCCCTTTGCACAAACAATTCTTTCCCAGAATGAAGAACTTCACATTAGGTCACACAGGATTTATCTTATCACTTCCAGTGAGCCATTTGCTTATCAAGTCAGGAGCAGCGGCACCCCTGACCTCCTGACTGCCTCCTATCACCTCCTTGACAGGAGCTGCAACACCAACCACAGGCAGGAGAAGCCAGTACAGGACTACGAATTAGCTATTCCGGCTGTTTGGCATCTCAGCATCAAGCACAGTTCCTGTCAGTCCTACAATCTCTTCTCATCTGCCACCATGCCTCCTGCATGAATTATTATCTGTGGCCAGCATCCTCTTGTTATTCTCTTCAGAAACAAAGACCAAGCTTTTGCTAAGCTGATGGTGGTGATGCTGAGATTCAGTCACATACAGAATATATTCAGATAACTGGGAACCCTTGGCAGACAATGGGCTATTTTTCCTATTGCATTTGAATACTGGGCCCAGTATTCAAAATGAGATCCCATTTCCACGCACATTATTACATTTTAGTCCATCTCACCACAGCAATTCCATAAAGGAAGAGCAACACATGGTTGATGAAGACAGGTGCCTGACTCCACATTTTATTTGCAATAGTGCAACAGACCAAAATGAAGCTGCAATGTTTCCCAACCCGTAAGCTGTAGGAAGCAGAACCCACTTACTTGGTAACAGCTTAGGAATCTGCTGCTGCCCGCTCAGAAGCGGTCTGGCGTAGGGGCTCCCGTAAGCTCCAAGAGGTACTGCATTGGCATACATTCCTGGCATCATTCTCTCCCTTGGCATCGTATGGCTATTATGGGAAAGAGACAGAGAGGAAAAAGAACAGGATGATTTATGAACGCCATGCTCCAGCACAGCTGCTCCCCAGCCCACCGAACACCCCAGCTCTCTCCAGTGTGCCAGTGGAGATGTGCACAAGCACGGCGCAGTGACTGGCGTACAGATGAGGGTCCCAGGCACACCACAAAGGAAGCACGTGCTCTGTGCTGGAGTTCCTACAGCCAGCCCCAGAGAGCAGAAATACACTGATTTCTGCAAACTGTGTAGAGTTCAGCAGAACTGAACTGCTGCCACATATCCTGAGAAGGGAGAGCTGGGAGATGTGAGACCTGCAGACACTGGTGTGTCCATGGCTGCCAGGCCTCTGCTGTTCTTCCCGTGCAGAACTACATTCATTTAGACTTTGAGGCTTGTGGTGTCTGCCACCTGGACAGCAATTTAATGGGACATCACATGTGATCAGCTACACAGTTATAACATAGTTATTTTGTAACTATGACATGGAAGAACAGAAGACAAGAAACCTGGAGAGGGGCTTGGGACAAGGGCCTGTAGGGCCAGGCCAAGGGCAATGGCTTGAACCTGCCCGAACAGGGCAGACTGAGCTGAGCTCTGAGGCAGAAGCTGTTCCCTGTTTTCAGGTGCTGAGGCGCTGGCACAGGGTGATGGCCCAGAGAAGCTGTGGCTGCCCCATCCCTGGCAGTGCTGGAGGCGAGGTTGGACACAGGGGCTTGGAGCAAGCTGCTCCAGTGGAAGGGGTCCGTGCCCGTGGGAGCAGGGCTTGGAGCTGGAGGAGCTTGAAGGTCCCTTCCAACACAAAACATTCCATGATTGTATGAAGATGGTTCAGGAGTGCAGCACTGGAACAATTACACTTTCCAACACACAGATGGAGAAAAGGATGCTGCTTTTTCTTCTTCAAGCTCCTCAGAAGCCCTAAGATGAAGATGGTATTTTCTCTTCCTAAAGAGACACTCATATTCAGTTACCCACAGATTAATTTCATTTGCTTGTATAATATTCTCCTTTAAAACACTTTATTTTCTGGCTCTATAAACATGTCTCCTTGCACTGCACAGTAAGGAAAACAATTTTATGTGTAATACACAACCCCAGCTCTCTCTCTTGTCCTGCACTCAGAAGCACTCTCATACCACACTGCAGCACTGAGGAAAGTTGCTTGGATTTTTTGAGAACTAATAACAAGTGACTGTGGAAATGCCTTGAGAAGTGGATTGTGTGGTGCAATGTGTGCTCGGAACAAGAGTTTTTAGAACTTCTTCATTTTTAAAAGCATAAAAGACATTCCTGTCTTCATAACAGTCTTAATCATTACTTGTGAGCAATATTCTCATTGTACCTTCTGTACTTCAAGTCAGCATCCAGAAAACAAGTTTGAGAGAGCCCCTAGGAAAGCTAGGGGACAAAACCCCTCGAACCCCAAAGCAAGAAGAATGCAAGGCATTACCCCATCACTGGGATACACAGGTTTCATCAATATTGAATTATCACATGCCAAAGTTTCCAACGTGGCACACCAGCAGCTGATCTCCGACAGTCCACCCCCATCCCTTTTGCTTCTCTTTTGTTCATTTACAAAGCAACCAAGGGGCACAGTCACCTCAGCAAGGCAGCCCATAGCCATGCCACCACCCTTACCCTAAAGTTCTGAACGCTGACGGGTCCAGATGCACTGGTTTTCTGTCTCGGTTGAAGCCCAGCTGCGGTCTCCAGGGCCTGCCATCACTGTTGGTTTTTTCCCAGTCTCCTGGCTTCAGAACTGGAGCAGGTTTCCTTAACAGGAAAAACAGACCCATAAATACTTGCCAGAGCAAACATTCGGATTACAGGATGGAAATGGAGCTATGTGCAAACCAACAGCTCACACTTACTTTGCACCCGGTAACACTGTGGCCTTGAAAACAAAGTTCTCGTCAAACTGTGGATCTTTGAAAGAGATGCTGAAAGAAAATAATCGAGGATTAGGTTTACGTGACAATGAATCAAGATGGAAAAGCAGCTGCTGCTTAGGTAACAGTGATGCACAACAGGAAAGTAAGATTCGAGAACCCACCACTTACATGGCAAAACGCCTTTCTTGCACGTGCATGTACCAACTATATTGGCCTCGGATTACTTTGGACTCTCAAGTATTTTCCCCCGGGGTGACTTTTTCCTCCCCTGACTTAACAGCCAGTCCAAAAAGAAGTTTCATGTCTAGAAAACAGCCCTATGCATGGTAATGAAATTATCTTCTGTGACACTGAGTATGAATCCTCTAGTCAAAGCACTGATGGCACCTGAAGTTCAAAGGTTGCCACGGGACACAGAGGAAGGGTATCAGCTTCTATGTAGCCTAGTCAAGTGTACAAAACTGAGGAGTGGGATTTCCTGGGATGGGCAAGTTTCCTCCTGAAAGGCAGCTTTGCAGTTGCATGCAGCTCCCATGGAGGGATACACACCTATTTTTCAGTGACTCTCACAGGATATACACCTATTTTCAGTGATACCTCACAGACCCTGCACTTTGAGCTATCTAGTATTAGACAAACTGAACAGTAATAGAGCAAAAAGGCACCAAAAGCCAGATTCCTGCTGGTACAATGCATTATACAGCAGCTTGGGTTTGCTATAGGAAAATTCATGCACACTCCTAGCAATCCCAATCTCCAATATCAAAGTCTGAGGTAGGTCCCACCAGGGACACATGTGAATCATCCAGCAACAACCTGCTCCCTATTCTCTTACTATCTACCATTTGATGTAGAAGGATACTTGGAATGCCAAGGAAGATAAAAGCAAAGAGCCAAGCAGAATAACTTCCCTGTTTCAGCATAGAGAATGAATGAGATTCAAAGGAAAGAGAATAATGGTCCCTTGGAAAACTCACCCAAATTTGCAAGACCTGAAGAGCAGAACCATGACTGCTCATACTATCTCTAAAGACAGGAAGAAAAATCCTTGCAATAGAGAAACAGACAGGAGCATAAACTAATTCAAGTGTCCTGACAGCAGCAGATGGAAAGCCAAAACCCACCTTTAACTCATCACTCAAAGTAACTAAATCCCCATTTCGGAACATCATTTCTACAATAGTCTGACAAGCCACAACTTAGCATTTCCTACTGCTTGTAGACAGCTGTTTTAGTTGAATCAAGTTATACCTCCATGGAGGAAAAACTTACACACAGGGATCACAAGTGACTTTTGGTGTCTCAAGTACCTTACGTGGCCCAAGGAGTGAGAGATTCTAGGCTCAAGCCTTCTATCCCTGTCACACTGTGCCAAATGGAATGAGGAGGACACACAGCACACTAAATCCACAGAAATTTGCTGTCAAGTGCAAGAGTAATTAAAATCTCCTGTGACCACAAGAGATTTACCCTTAGAAACTCTGCCTTGTTTTTTTATTCAGCATGAAGTTTCTTATTACGCTCCCAAACATCACACTCTGTCAAAGTTAGTGTTACTGCTCTACTTCTTAAAGGCATGAAGTGTGTATGGGAACTGCTATGAATTAAAATGGATACAAATCCAAGAGGCAAACCTCAAGAGCTGGAGGGCTTTTGATCAATACCCAATTCTGTGTGAGGCTTGCTCTCATGAACAGTTGGGTTCTCATTTAAAAGGCTTGATACAGGCCATCAAGATCCGTAGGTGCTGTTCTTTGCTTGCCAAAGAGCCAGAAGTCCCAACAGAGAGTGAGCCAAAAAGCACCAGGAGAGATGAGGTATTTCTGAAGGGATGAAGCACACGGGTCTGATGCACTGGGAAACAGCAGTACCGGACATCCTGCAGGGCACACACTGTGCACCCTGCTCACCCACCCGAACCCAAGCCCGCTGGCTACCACACAGTACCTTGGACTCAATCCTCACAGAAAACCAGAAATTGTTGAAGGAAAAGCTTCAATGTTATGGAGAGACAGACTCTGATGCAAATTCAACACCGCACAACACTGAATGAAATTAGTTTGATTGCTGTATTTTACACATCCATGCATCAAACCCCAGAGTTTCCTCACCTGACTGCAGAATTCAGGGTAAGATCACGCAGCATTGGAACAGGAGACTCCACCGTCCTGGGGAAGAGAAAAAACCTCTGTCAAAACACCACGTAACATAGTCCTTACCATTTGCTCTACCTTCTCTGTTGCTACCACTACTGTTCCTCTGCCAACTAAGACTGTGACACATAAAAGGAGTTTCAAAATTAACTTGCTTTGCTGCTAAATTAAATACTTCTATAACAAATGGAACTGCTGAATTATTCCTTAATGCCATTACTTTTGCAGCTGATCTGTGTCTAATGGTGGGTTCACACCCTTCTCAGTGCCCAGCAGCCTGTTTACAAGCCCCAGTCCTACTCTGAACCTTGAAAACCTCCCTGTGTTGGTACAGTCTGATTGTAACAAGTCAAGAGGTCCTATGAGGGCAGAAGACCAGAGAGCCAGACACACGCAGACAGCACAAAGACACAACCCTGCTTCACCAGGAAGAAAAAGGCTTTGAAATAAAATATGAATTTTATATAGATAGATATATAAATAATTTTAGCAGCTGTTTTTCCACAGCACTTGAAGTCTCCTTTCTAACGGAGATCTCATAGGCTGACATACAGCTGTACAGAATCCTAGACAGGTTTGTGCTGGAAGGTACCTTAATGCTCATTCAGCTCCAACTCCCTGCCACGGGCAGGGACACCTTCCACTAGAGCAGCTTGCTCCAAGCCCCATCCAACCTGGCCTTGGACACTGCCACGGATGGAGCATTCACAACTTCCTTTTCTCCATCCTGCTTTGCTATTTCCTCCAAGATCAGCTCTGACTTGCTCATATTCCTTGCTAGCCATGCCAGGAATAGTGAAATGAGTATTAGTGTGACCTAGGATCCATTAGCTGTCCAACAGAATCAGAGTATTTGTGCATTTAATGCAAATGAGTTACTGAACACCTGCCTGTGCCTCTAGGCGAGGTTAGATAAATGAATGCATATCCTGCAGGGCAGAGATGGCACTGATAACTTCCCAAACTAAATGCATTATCTAGAAAACAAAAAGTATTAGCATTTTTTGTATGGGTAGCTGGAACAGTTCTGAATTTAGTGCTATGGCCTAAATAGAAACCAGAACAGTATATCTAACACCTCTATCTGGATTTTTCTCTAATACAATTAAGATTAGCATATAAAAAGCAGAATTGTTGGGTTTTTTAAACAGCATGCACTATTGGAAATTACACCAGACTGCATTAAATTAACACTCATACAAAACAGAGAGGCCAAAACACCATGACCTTACCGAGCAAGGCCACTCATCACTGCTACTTTAATTATACAGGCCCCGTTCACCTATTAAAGTTCAAACATTACTAAATCCACAGAAATCAGAAGACAAACAAAGCAGATTCATCAGCAATTAAACACATACATCAGAACACTTTAAAGATTTCTGCTGCTGCTTTCAAAGCCTAGCTCTGAAATAAAAGAGCAGGATCACAGAATGAAGCTTTACTTGCTTGGGTTTTTATACGTGCTGCTGCTGAGACACACTACTCTGAAACCTGGTGGGAAAAGTGTGTTTCCCCTCAAAATTAAACACGTTGCCTTGTCAGGAGTTTTGGGTTTCCTGTTGCGGGCACAAAGATATTTATTAAGTGCAGAGATAAGTGAAGGCAATGTCCTTTAGCATCAAACAGCTCGTTCCAAAAGCCATACTCACTGGTCTGGAAGAACAGCATTTTCATTCAGTGTAAGCTTGCCCTGGATCCCATGGCACAGCTCTGGGGGAATATCCACTGGCTATGGAAGAAATAATTCTTCAGCTGAAGCACTTTCGTAGCCCTCCAGCCCCCCCCACTTCCACAATCCCTTCAGGACAAGCACAACCTACCTCTGTGTTTTTGGTCTTGTACTGTTCCACAATAAAGTCACAAAGTGGATGGTGTTTTCCAACAAAGAGAACATCACCGCCAAGGCTGTTTCTTCTGTCTAAAGAAGATGAAGAGAAAGGGTAAGAGTTCCAAGCAAAGAGGGAAGGAAGGAGCACAGCAGACCAGCACACCTACTGATATCTCCACTGAGGGAAAGCTTCACTGCTATTTAGGAGAAAGCTTTGAGCATTCCTTCAGTGTATCTCTGTCCACAACAGGGTGCCTCCAGTCACAAGAGTAGTTGTCAGATAGCAGAACAATGGGAATCTTGTGTTCAATGGCAGGAACGTTGAATTTAGGATAATGTTGAAGATACAGAGAGGCTGGGTACAATAAAACCAAACCCCCCAAAGACTCCCAGACCCGCCAAGCAGTTTACAGGAACCAGCTCTTCTTTTTGTACAGTGGAGAAAGTAACACACAGTATTTGCCTATAGGAGCTGAACACAAAGCTTCCCATCCCATAAATGGCCAGAGCCAACCTGCTGGTCAGAACAGCCAGCACACCTACCAAGTGGCACCATCAACCCTAACCCTGGAAACAGAGTTTATGCTTTTGATTGCAACATGTTTGTCTAACAAATACTGTGACAGTGTATACTGGTAGAAGCTTCCCACACAATTAAACTTCCATCTAATTTTCAGCCTAAATCTTGTGCAGATCTACTTGCATAGAAAGAACAATAAAAGCCACAAAACCAAACCCATCGAGGATCATTCATATTGATCCATGAAGAAGAGGCTCCAGCCTGCTGTAATTCAATCCATGCAAACTTCTGCTATAGCTTGCTCATAGAAACATGGAATAGTTCAGGTTGGAAGGGGCCTTAAACTTCATCCAGTTCCAACTCCTGCCATGGGCAGGGACACCTTCCACTAGAGCACTTTGCTCTCAGCCCCATCCTTGAACACTTCCAAATGCACCCTCCATTCAGGCTGAAAGGCAGCAGTGCTAATGAGCTGTAACACAATATCCCAGTTCTTACTCTCTTCAGGGGTGAGGTCAGGGTACACCTCTTCCAGGGCAGCTCTGAGGCGTCGCTCATCCACAAACGGCAATAACGCAACACCTGAAAACCAAAGCAGTATTTTCTTGAGCAAAAAATAAGAGAGGCTGGCATGGAAAGCTCCAGTAGCATCTTCCCCCAAGGAAGAGCTGCTGCATCAGCCACAGGAAAGAAACCCTGAGGTTGTGACCCTACAAGCTGTTAAGTGAAACAGTCCAGTGGTGGTGGAGGTTGGAAAGGGAAGTTTGTATCCAAGCACCCCCTGATCCTCCTCCTCCCTTCCTGAGTAGGCACTAGGAAGCAGCCACCTCTACCCACACATCCCTTGTTCAGGAGCAAGAGGAGCTCAGTAGAACAGTTCCATGTGCTACAGATACCCCCCTCCCAGAGCTCAGTGCTGCTTTATTTCAACTCATTTATTAGGAGACAACAATGGAATAAATCACTCCAAGTTCAGTGGTGAGGTGATGCAGATACCATCCATCAGGCACTATTCATTTTACTCTGAGATAACATGAAGGCTCCCCTCAGGATACAAATCTCTCAGTACACAGCACATCTCAGAGCCAACTCAATCACACTGGATGAGGCTGGAGAACTGCCTTCCCTGGTATGCTCCAGGAGATGTTTTCTTCTGCAATAAGATCTAAAAAAAGCACCAAGAAACTTAGTATGAAAATTCCTCAAAGGCTCACTTCTGTCACCCCATTATTGGCTGGGATCTGAAGTAATTGTAATTATTTTAGTTTTTATTTTATTTCCCTTATCTTTATTTCCCTTACCATGAACACCTGGAGCTTTTCCTGACCAGGATGACAGCAAAGGCTTTCTACTCAACTGATATGTGTGATAGCTTCATATCTGTGCCTGTATCAGCAAGCAGATCTCATGCTCTTGTCATCACTTTAAGGTGCAACACTCAGGCTTAAGATCCCCAACCTAAAACTTGGTCTGCCTGGAACACTTTTGCTTCAGAAGTTAGATCTTGACGTGGCTTTATTAAAGCAAATACTCTTGCCCTAGAGCCGAAGAAAAGGGGGCAACTTAAACTGTCAAAGCATAATTACCCCAATTGCAAGTAACCCTCTCCTTGCAAAACCAGTCTGGACCAAACCATGAATAATACATTAAATACATCAGAAGTTTAACCGAATCAGAATTACATTCAGCCCACTCGAACACAGTGAGAAGCAGAGCCTTCAGCCTGCTGCTGCCAGCCTCACCAACCCCTGCCTGTGAGCTATGAGGATAATCTTCACACAGACTGACTACTGCTTTATCGCAGACAGCACCAGACCCCAGCTGGAACACAACTACTTGTGAAGGGAAGCAGTGATAAACCTCTTCTCACCTTCACACCACGCTTGGTGTGGAATGACACCAAACCAGGAAGTGCTCATAACCCAGGAGACTGCTAACGGATCAATGCTGAGCTTTCAGAAGCATGATGACATCTCTAAAACGAAGTTCTTCAAACATTTCATTACGAGGACAAGCTGCAGTAGGTGCTTTTAAACTGAGAGAGTCTGTACCTCCAGCTCGGAAAATCTGTTTCACAACTGCTTCTTAAGCATGAGAATTCCAGATGTTAATCCAGACAAAGAGTTTATAATGCCATTCAGCATCCAGTGAATGAAAAGTAACCCCACAGGCTGCTGAAAGCATGTGAGAGCTACTTAAAGCATTACTGCTTTAGACTATAGGTTTGATAACTGGACAAAAGGACCAAGGAAAGCTCCTGAATTACTGCAGGGGTAAGAAAGAGCTTCAAGTTACAGAGGGAAAACCTGCTATGCCACACATTAAGTAATGCCTGGGTGTAGTCTCTTTGATTACAGAACACTGTCCCAAGCCAGATACTGTGTGCCTGACTGTGGCCATCTCAAAACACAGGTGAGCTGCCATGGGGGTTCACAGAACCACTGATGTCAGCAGGAACCTGTGGAGATCATCCAGTCCAACCCCTCTGCTCCAGCATGGGCATGAGCTGCTCAGGTTGCCCAGGACCGTGTCCAGCCAGAACTGGAGTATCTCCAAGGACAGAGACTCCACAACCTCTCTGGGGAACGTGTTCCAGGGTCTCACCACCCTCAGGGTAAAAATGTGTGTTCTTATGCTCAGATGCCCAAATAATGATTTATACTTACAACTGAGCTGTTACACTCTTGGCTGAGGAGTGTAACCAACATATGTTTGTGTATAATAATAATACAATACATAATAGTGTAACCAGCCACATATATTTGTCAGATCTTTAAAATCAATATTCTCTAAAGAAAGCAGAAGCTGCATTAAGGCACTGCAACTGCTTTTCCATTCTTTGGATGCACCCAAATATTTCTTATTCCCCAAGGCATTCTGCACAAGGTATTAATGAGCCACTGATTGAACAGGACAAGATCCATTCATTAAATGCAAAGGAGACAAAAGACAATTACACAGTAAGGCTGATAAAAATAGAAACATGATTAATCTAGTTCAGGACACACTGAGGAATCTGGAATGACTGCTGAATTACTAATAATCACTGCAATCCTAAATCGCTTCCCGAACCAGCATTTCTTCTTCATACTAATTTCTCTTCCAAATGCACCTGCTGCAAGATGCTGCTCCCCAACACCAAAGAACCCAAGTTCCCTCTGTGACTTGGTGCATCATTGTCTCACCAAGATAATTCTCCACCTTCTTCCTATTTTTGCACAGATTGAGACTAAGGTCCATGCAGCATAGGTCAAGACATAAAAAGTTGGAAATTCACCTTGCCAAGCGTATTTCTTCCCATTTAAATCAATAGCAAAGTCTTCAGGGTAGAAATCAATTATGCTTGATTCCTGTATTTGAGAAAATAAATGAAAAGATCATTAAAGGCAATTCTGGGACTGATTCAGAATGCCACGAGTGCTGTACTTCACACAGGGCGGGAACCCACAGCTGAGGGGGACGCAAAGAACTTTCACTAACAGAAGCATCTTGTTAAAGGCCACTGAAACACAAAGTGTGATGGGACACGTCCACTGCTCGAAGACTACAAAAACAAGAAATGGAACAGGATGGAATAACTGCAGATACCTGGTGAAGGTATTAATTCTCACTGATTTTTCTCCCTGAAACATCTGAATTCAGATGATTCCTTTTAAGGATCTTTGAAGAACCTCTGCTATGTACCAAACCCTCCCCTCCTGGTTTCCATTAGTTTTCTGCCTGAAGAAGCAGCAGCAAGCCATGCTTACACACTGCAAGACAATACAACCTTATCTAGAGAGATACAATGAGGATTCTTACCGGATCTGTCATGAGCTTCCTCCACGTTGGTGGCAGAAAATTCCCACTCGCGGCTGGAAACACTCCCATAAGTTGCTCCAGAGGCTTAAACTGTTGGAATGAAACGAGCAGGTGTAGGACACTTGTAATGAGCTGTTCAGTCACAAAGAAAGCAAGGACGGTGGCCTACCGGCTTGGAGCCTTTCTCAAAATCCGAAGGCATGTCTGCAATACCCTCGAAGTCAGAAGCAAAGGGAGCATAGTGGAAAGGGTAATACCAGTTCCAGGAGGCACAGCCCTAGGACAGAGAAACATAACCAGGCCAATCAGAGAAGTACCAGATAAATCAATCAATCCAACACATAGCCCAGTAACTGAAGCTGACAATGTTTGCCCCGCATCAACCAGGAGAAAGAGGAGTCCCCGGGGTTAGAAAAGAAAGAGTTCTTGCCTTTAAGGGTACTCTGGACTTCAGGATGGGACTTAACTGTTCATAGCCAGGCTAGAGGGAGTGAGTTCACAGGACAGGGAGTGGAAACCTCAGGCACTTCCTCAGCAGCACAGAGCAGCAGATAGACTTCTATGCCAGAGTACTCTCGCTATGTGCTAGGTCTGAGTCACTAAGGGAGACAGCCAAAGAGACAGGACCTGGCACCAGAACGACACAGGAGACCTTACAGCAGCATCCTGACCTCAGCTTCAGGACACTGATGTACCTCATGCCTTTTTCCTCCCCCTCGAGATAAATCACACAAGCACATGCACAAAGTCCAGTACAACAAAGCATAAAAGTTCCTTGCAAAGAGTAGGAAATCATGGTCTGTCCACACAGTTACCCAGCCCCAGGGCTACACTCCGGAGTCTGTGACAAGTGGACATGATTTCAACTTGTGTTGAGTTGCCACCACATCTGGAACAGGGAAATGACAGAGAAGGAATTCCAGGTTCTCTGTGTAAGCAGCAGGATCATGCCAGGCAGAGCCATCAGAGTTCTCAACAGGAACAGGTAAGTATTTATCTGGCAGCACACCATCTGCGGTACTGTTTTCCAATGCAAAATTCCACTGCTAACTTGGGAATATGGGGACAGAGAGCCCTGCCCATGATACACTCCACAAGGTGTGCAAACGTGAACAAGCTTTGCTGCAGGTTGAAAAGTATGCTGGCTTTAACTGTTACTCTTTTACTCGGTACCAGCACTAATACACACTTGGAGTAACACTTTGTTTTTCCCTTCTTATGCATGTGCCTCGCGTACTGGGAACTTTAAAGTGCATCACTTTGAAGAGGCAAAATAAGCCTCAAAAAGGAGCAAATAAACTCGCCACGCACCGGAACACAACGCACTCTGGCAAAGAAATGTGGCTCTAGGAGGTCTAAGTCAAGTTTTCACCTCCTCAGCTATTTTTCTTAGCAGCACCACTTGAAACAAAAGCTACTATTTTGACTTCCAATTCTCTATAAGTAAATGTCAATGAGGCTCTTCCAGCGATTTTGGGTATAAAATTACAGAGCCTGTAATTATGAGATGCAATGCTTCAGATGGCTGCAGCGTGTTTCAACAGCCAGGTGGGTTCTTCCTTCCTTTCTTAACCTATTTTTTTCATCTCCAAACAGGTGTCCCCACTGGTGAACCATGTTCTGCATTATTAGCTTTGGTAAGAATAGAAGCAGCAATCATATGGATTCTGTCACAAATCTCATGGACATTGAGCAGGAGTTATTGGAAGCAATTCTTATTATAGTTAAAAATAAAAGCTCCAAACGCTCACACAAACCTATTCTGACATTCCCCAACAGAAGTCAAACAGCTTCCTAATCTGACTTCCATATGGGCAGAAAGAGGTTTGACTGCTGCTCCATTCCAATACCAACACACAGCAGCTCACACAGCTCTGTTACACAAGTACAAGCAGCAGCACGTGCAAGTGCTTCATTGCTGCACTGGTTTAAGTCTGCAGTGTCATTTTGTAAGGTCTAGAGGAAGACTTCTGGAGTAATCTGAGCATGAAGCATGCCAGCAAAAACAAAGCCCCAGGCATCTGTGTGCTGCTACCAAGGTTTCCTATGGGACGCTTCTAAACCAGAAGGTATTTTCTGTACAGCCACTTTTCCCTGAGGTGCCCCTCAATTCCCCGGGAGCACCGTGGCCCTGCCTGAAGCCCTTGGCAACCTCACCAAGTCATTTTCTCTGCAGCTGCAATCACCCAGCCCTCTGCAGGCACCAGCCATGGCAGCCACAGCAGCTACAAACTCAGAGGGACCAGGAGTCACCTACATACATCTCAACACCAAATTGGTTTTAGAAGCTGAGCAAGTGTGTGCTGCCCATGGACGTGCCCACATGGTTTGCAGTTTGGTATAGGTCTGCCTATGCATTTAAAGCAACAGACCTCAGCAGTGCACGTGCAAATGCAGTTCTGGTTTGACAGCTGTTAAGAGCACACAATGTCTGCACAAGGCCATGGCTGCTGAGCACAAAGCAATGAACACCACCCCCCTATGCACACTTCTCTGAACAGAACAAGCTTTACATATTCAAGTAAGTATAAATGTTTTGGTCACCTTCTAAATACTCTCACACACTTCTCTGAATAAAACAAGCTTAACTTTGCAATCTTTAAATGAGTATAAATACTTTGGTCACTTGTAAATGTTACCCTGGTTTTGACACATACTCCCTTCCTCCTAGCCCTTGTTTCCCTATAATCTAGACTGCCCTTTGCAGTGGGCTTGTCCATCACTGACACTTCTCCAGCAGACACTTACAGCTAAGCTGAAGATTGATTTCAACACTTTGGAGATACATAAACACATTGGATGAAGCCTTGGGTGCCATGGTTTAGTGTGAGGTGTCCCAGCTTATGGCAGGGGGGTTGGAACTGGATGATCTTAAGGTCCTTTCCAACCCTAACTATTCTATGATTCTATATGGAGTTCTAGGACTATATCCTGCCATGGTTTGCAGGAACACGGTTTGCTTTCAGCAGCCCCTGACTGTGCAGGATCATAGGAATTTCCACCTATAAAGGTGTCCAGGTGACATCTGTCCTTTGCAAAAGGAGCTGCTCAAGGATGTGGGGAGCTGAGCTTTCCACAGAGCAACTTCAACAGAGCTGCAAACCTTAAACTCCGTGATTTTCATCCACCGTAACATGCAAGTCAGAGCCAAACTCAACTAATAAATACAGTGAAGCAAAGGGAACACACTCCCTTTGTGTTCCAAGGGGGAAAGGGAATAACAAACCAAACACAAAAACCCCAGGAGTACACATTAAAACAAACTAACTTTATGACTGCATAGTCTTTCAGCATGGCATAGGGGATGTCTGCCCTGCTCTCAGGTGGACAGGCACAAGCTCCCTATAGAAAAGATGTGGTTTTATCAACAGGGCACTGTGTTCAAGCCACAGAGGCCTGCCCAGGCAGATGAACTTCCCCAGTTTGAGCACATTCTGTTCCCAGGTCACACACCAATATAACTTACTCTGTCTTCAGGGCACGAAGCTGGTTATTAACCACTGATGCCACAATGCCAATATGTGTGTGTAATCTCCCACCAATCTGACATCTCAATTATCGAAAGATTTAAATCAGACAGAGATTACTTCAATCACAATGCACTTCATGGAACATCATTACAGCCCAGGGAGGAGACTGACAACTCTGTTCCTCTCAAATCCTTACTGGCGCTTCACAGGCTTTGTCCTTTGTTCACTCATTCAATCATCTGCAATTTCACTCTGCATGGCTATGTATGGCAAAGGAAAAATGTGCATCAGGCCTTAATAAACCCACAAGCAGCGTTACTGTATGTGAGAAACAAAAACTGCATTCACATCTGGAGCGCCAGACGGAACAGGCACCCACTTCTCTTGCAGCCTCAGAAAGAGCTCCGCTTTTCAGACACGAGCAATGGGCAGTGATTGTTTTCTGAGAAGAAAGAGGGAGCAAACACGACAGCAACATGAGCTTCCTGAGCAGCAGACTGTAGGTACCTGGTAGTAGTATCTGAGGACCCAGCACAGCCCCTCCACGTAGGACTGGACAACCTTGCGCCGAAATTTCTCATCAGATGCATCGACATCGAATTTGTTCTTATAGTAGCGCTGCTTCCAACCAGTTTCCCACAACCTGCACAGCACACACAGAGATGTCCGTACCTGTCAGTATATGCACATTCATGTACCTGAATTGAAACACAATCCAAAGCAACTTGCACCTTCAAACTTCCATCTTTAGACAATTTAAATGAAAGCACAAAACGTGATGCTCAACAGCAAGAGAATGAAATTCGATGGCTGGCACCACAGAAAATCCAGATGAAATTCCAAAGGTACCATCCTCATAAACACATCTTCAAAGTCCTTCTAAGCAGAGGGATGATTTTCAAACCTGTGCCTGGTGCTGCTGGGATTTTTCACAACAGTATTGCTCCTACTCAGTACTTTCACCTTTCCCAACAGGCACACACTACCAAACCTGCCACCTGAACTTGGTTCTTTAAAGCACTACAAAGAGAACAAACTCTTACCCTTCTTTGTTTGGTTTAATCTACCCTAGGCCAAAATCTTTATCTTATTGGAGTATCTTCTCACATCAAGCTCATGCCTCTATTCCTAATGCTCCTCCCAAGCAGAGCAGGGACAGTTTCCCTGCTACTCAAAGTAAAAAAGTAAGCAAACAAATAAGCAGTAGCTTGATTTTTATCCTCTACTGCTGTTCAGATGGGCTGTGAGTACCAGAGCAGTTACCTGCAGCTCAGGGATCTCGCCCTTGCTGACTCACATCACACAAGGTCCCTTTTACACACAGATTTTCAGTCTTTCTTGCCAGAGATGGAGTTCAAAGAGCAATCTTGGACACTTCCTTCCCACAGCTCCTTACTTCCTACAGCTCCTCCTTATGTCTGTCTACAGACATGGGAATCGCTGCCTACAGCCTCAGAGCTTTTCTTTCTTGGACATTTTATCTGCTCACTGTATCTGCTGTAGTCCCTGTAAACCAGCAGGAGACATGACACTTCTGAGAGAACAATTGTTCCCCAAGCAAGACACATCAATATGCACATAAACCTGCAAGCTGTTAGTCCAAACAGGCATGCCTTCATCTTCCAGTTCAGTTCAGAAACTGCCACCTAAAAAGGCAGGTTAAGAAACGCAAAGATACAGCTCGACTTTGGTTCACTCACGAGACCGTGCTTCAGAGCTGGCCTCCCTCACAAAACTGTCTGGGGTTGGCTTGGGCATTTTGTTGGCTTGTTTTACTTTGATGACGATAATAATAGTAATAATAATAATAACATTTAAACCTACTATTCACCATAGTGTATTCATTTTACACACCTCAAAGTTCACACGAATTCTGGGACTCAAGTGAACTAAAGCAAATTACAAATCTGATTCAGCTACTGGTTAAATCAGATAATCCCTTAATAATGATTTTTAATCAAATTTTATTCTCAACTATTCAGAACTTGGCATTATCACATCTGAAAGCCATTAAGCAAGATCCCTTTCCACAAAGGCTGTGACCACCTGAAATTACATACAGGAACTGAAGGACACAGGTAACCTGTGAGGTCACTTCAAATTTAGACTTGTCAGAATCTCAGCACTAAATAGAGCGAATGAAGCCTTTAAGACAAAGCAAAGACAGGTCTGTGCTTTTTTGATATGATTCTTTGGGGTTTGCAAAATGGATCTTCCCTTGCTACTGCTTCAGGTTGAAGTACTGAAGGATAGAGTCAGGAACATCTGCAGTCTATGAGCATCTGCTCTAGGAGCTCTCTGGCAGGGAGGCACTTGTATAAATGCCCAAACCCAATGTGGTCGCTGGCTATAGCTATCTGATCTAGTTTTAAAGTCATTCTAAATACAAAATACACTTTATCAAACAACTTCTTTGCCATCTAGTACATTTGTGCAGTTGCATTTACTTGCTAAGAGAAGCATAAAATTATTTTCCACTCAGAAAAACATCTGAATAAATACTCTGAGCTACAAAAGTGCTTAAATAACCACAGATGAACGTAGCCCATATCCCTCTGCTTAACACCACCAAGCCTGTCAAAACTATTTCTACTTGTAAACCACCACAGTGCATTCAACTGGTTGCTGTGAAACTGTTCAAGACTTTTTCAGAAGCTCAGCTAAACTTCCAATGAAAAGCAACACTGAAATTTGTCCTGGGTTTCTGCACAAATCCTGCTTGCTTGGTTAAAAAAACAGAACTCAACCCATTCAGATCTCCACATACAGAAAGAAAGTAAGACTGAGAGCTTGAATACCTGCTATTGGAAGATCTGATGGGCTAGATGTATCAAACATGTCACAACAACAGCGCTGGGTACTCATGATCAGTACTTCACAATGAAGTAACCCTTATTGTTTTCCCATGTCCACCTCCATCCCCTGCCTCTACAGAAAACACAGACCTACTGGTTACACTTAGCAGGGCAGAGCCTGTAACAAAAAATAAGGGCTTTCACCCTTGACTTAATGGGTGATGGCCTGATTTAAACCTTTGATAAATGCAACCTCACTGGTACCTCACTGTCAGTTAATTCTCATGAAATTCCTATCCTGTAATCATCTAGGGATCAGCTGTCCTAAGCCATTTAATGAACTCATCACAGACAAAACATCTCTGCTACAAATCAGAGATTGAGGAAAACATATTTTAATAGTCAAGATAAATAATGCTGCACATGTGAATGTAACTGAGTTTTATGAGTTAAATAGCTCAAAAATTCAACTGCGAAACAGTGGCATTCAGCTCACATAATCACAGCTGAGCAGTGGATGTCTAGTCAATCTAGGGCTTGGTCTCAAAGGGAGTAGTGGCTTGGAGGATGAAAACCCACATGCATACTAATCTGGATACTTAGATTTAACAGCTAGAGCTTACCCATCTCCCTGGAATTCAGCGAATATTCTAACCCTCCACATTAATTACCTCTGGATAAAAAGATCATAGGAAAGCATCTGAAGGCACTGCTGCTCTGAGCTAAATGGCATTAATTACACTGCATCTATTTCAGCAATTTGCTAACAAAGTGCTACACAAAAATGGCTTCACCTGATATTATCCTCTGGCTCAGGTTCGCTGTCACTATCTTCAGCTTTCCGCTTAATTCCTCCTGCCAGGGATGGGCTACTGTCAGGAGTCAGGCTGGTGTTTGGAGATGATGAAGTTGTCTAGGGTCAGAATTGTTACAGATAAATGGGGGGGGGGGGGGGGAAGGGGGGGGGGGAGATTTTGTGNGCCTCTTTTTAAAAATAATAATAATAAAAAAACCAACAAAAAACATTAAATAATTAAAATCAGGACATGCAGGACTATGATGAGAGAAGGGGATCAGAGGGTGGGGGTAAGAGAGGGAGAAGGATTTATTGGTCATTTTAAAGTCAAGTTAAAATCAACAGCTTTGTGATAATCACATGCACCATTTTAGCTCCCCAAAAACTCAAGGCAAAAGCTACACAACCCTTAAGCTATTAAGTAGCAAAAGAACAGAACACATTTGCATTTAAAGGCAGACATTGATATATACAGGCAGAAAAAAAAAAAATCACTGGATGTGAGAAAGAAGATGCAATAAACAATCAATTGCTAAACCATGCCATTTTTCATATATTCTGGACCTACAGCTTAGGTTACAGCTTCATTTTACAGCAACAGTGAAAAATGCATACTCAGACTACTGTGAAAATCTTGCCTGTGAGCCAGGAAAGGCAGAAATACTCCAACTTTATTCTGATCTGTTAAATAACTGATCTTTCAAACTCCTTTCAGATTTATCTATTTTAATATTACAGAGAAGAAACATCTCCTATTCCACAAAGGAACTGATCTGCTTAACACATGTGCCAAAGTCTCAAGATTTAAAGGGTAGAATAGCAGAGATTATACTTTGAAAAAACATTTTACATTTATTTAGCTGTAAGAGACAGGACCCACATTTTTATGATGAAAAGGACCTTGAATTTGGTCACTGCTTGAAGATTTATATCCAGAAAGAAAATATTTGTCATGTTTATTATTTAACAACCCAGGTGTCTAACAGAGAATTCAATTTCTTTCTGATTTCCTCACTTCCTAATACTTTTTCAAAAACTTCATCCAATTGCCAGCTCTTCCCAGCAAAAAGACACACTTGGGCAAGTAAAGCAGCTAACAAACACACCCCTATGCAAACCACAAGTTTGAGATACAGGTATCTATGTCTTTTTGCCTATACAAGTTCCAAACCCAGTATTAACATACCTCCAGCTCAGGTATTCAGCTTGTGTCTCTCCCAAACCTACTGACAGTTCCTAAACCTCACTCCACAAGCGCCAAACAAGTCTAGGGAGAAGAGTTAGTGTTTTTGACTCGGATACCTTCACCTCACACGTGCTCTCCCAGAACTATGTAACAAGCAATATCATACCTAACATTCAAATAAGGAACACAGCTTTATGCAAGCAGTCTCACAAAAATTGCTTTTTAAAGGCCACTTTCTTGGAAAATAAATTTTCTGGCACCTGCTTTTCAAGAAAACTCAATGGATTAGGGGGAAACGTGTCCAGAGCAGCACAGGATGCGATTACTGCCCCTCTGTGTGTAAATACCTTTGAACATGTACTTACAGAATTCTGTCTGTCATGCATCCTCATCTCAAAGGCAGCTTGTCTGGGGTTACTGATTGCCTGAGGACTGGATCGATTTCCCAAGGCTTGAGGGGAAAACTGTCCACCAGGAATAAAAGAAGGCTGATCCCTCTGAAAGATAAATACAGAGAGTATAGTGGAAAAGCTGTGTAATCTCTACAGCAGTGCCATATGATACGCTCTCTCAGTTTTCAGATTAACATGTTACATAAAACAAACATTATTTACTCACTTCAGCTTCAGTTATGTGTAATAATCTCAACCAGAAATAAAATGACACAAGTGAGACCCTTATATTCCTGTAATTTATTACGCTCTTCTTAAAAACACCAATCAAACCCTGCATTTTGTGCCTGTGTTCTTTCTATGTGGGCTGAAAGATGGGTTTTGGGAAGTGAGACTTCATCTGTCATACTGGGAGGAACGTATTCTTTGTAAGCAAAGTCAATAACCTCTTCCAGTCTGACAGGGATAGACAGATAATATATAACTGAAAAAATGAACACCAGATCTAGACAGTACTCACAGAGGGAACATCACATGCCCTGCAAGTTTTGGGAGCTACACTGACCTGAATGCCCTAACCAAGAACAAAGCTATGTCAAAACAAACATGCAAGAGCCCATTTTTAAAATACCAGAACATTTGGAGAATAGAGGAAAACCCAACATCATTCCAATACCATAATCTTAAAGAATTCATCTTACACATGGTTCAGAAAGGGCAAACATGTTCCCACTATAGCTAATGCTTCTTTATCACATTTGAGAGGTATCTGGCAACACTGACTTGCTTGCAGGCATAACATGAGAGAGCTGCAGTTTGGGGTAAGCCTTGCTTGCTTCTTTAGAAACATGCCTTTAACCAAGCAAACCTGTTTAATACAAGTTGGTATATGTACTTCAACCTAAACTCCACTGCCCTCAGCAGCACAACTGCTGAGAAGACTTGTGTCAGTGCATGAAGAGCAATCCCTTGCTTTTCTCCGTAGCATCACTACCTAATCACAGAAGTGCAGATTTGAAGGACACAACATGCAGCTGTAATCAGTGCCTCCAACATTCTCTCTCCTTTCCCTTTTAAGTAAACTTTAACATGCAATTCTTTCTTTAGTTTACACGCAGGGCAGAAAGTGCCATGATTACAGCTGCAGTTTCAACCACCACATCTGCTGAAAGCTATCAGACACAGTTTAACTCGTGCTGGGGTTTGCATTGTGAAAGGAATTAATTTACCTTCATTCTTTTCCTTTTTTCTTTTTGTCGTCTTTTAAAGTTATCCTAAAGGGAGAACAAAGAGAAATAAAGTCAGTCAACACCTACATTTCTTGGCAAAGTAGTTAACTTCATCCTAAACTGACCAGAAGGCCATGAGGCTTTTATGTAGAGTTTTGAATAAGATAGGTCAATGCTTGTCTGTAAATCTAATAGAAATGGGATAGAACTTTCCATTCTGATAAACTATGGGGGAAATAGCAGGCGTGTATTCAGTGCCCCTCAAGTTTGGTAATGGTTTATACCATTCACTAAGTTTAGCTACAGCCTTGCTTCAAGGTGACAGCAGTGTCAAAGGACACAAACTCCTTGCCTGTACTGGAACAGCCACCAACTAAAAAAAGTAGGAGACATTAAGGTCCTAGAAACAGGAAAAGAGCTGGATCAGGGAAGGGGATTTCTCACTTCTGGGCCATGGAAGCTGAAAACTTGAGTAACAAACTGGCATTTCCACTTCACAAGAGATTCAGCTGGGGCAATTCTGCCCATTTTGCCAGCACTGGCATGGTGGTTTTGACTGGAAATTAAATACAATTTTGCTCTTACATCCATAGGGTATTTTATCCCCTGTAGTTAAGGAATAAATTGGAATATGTCTGCAAAAAACTGCACAAACTGCAGAGACAAACTAAGAGAGCAACAACTTACAGACACATTTCAAATGGCAGGAGGCACACGAAGCAAGAATGTGTTTGGAATTCCAATTCAGCATTTCACCCTGCTCACAGACTCCTGGCCTGCACTTCCACAGGTTGCAGCACATCACAAAACAATTCCTCCCTCAATTTACAAAGCAGCTGTTCAAAAAGCTGCAGGCAGGAACAGAACTCTCATTTTGCTATTACTTGGGATGTCAATCAGAAAAACAGGCCTTCCAGGGCAGGGAAAGAAAATCACCCACGAGCACACCATCACCATTCTCTGAGTGTACAGGAATTAACTAGAGATTAGAAGGAAAACATTACAAAGTTTGGGGGGGTTTTTTGTGCTTGTTCTGCCAAAGGAGTGTCACAGTGTGACAATGACACACGATTAAACCAAGCACCAGGAATGTAACAGAGAATTTACATCATCATCTTTCCTCTTCTTGAAAATACTATCTTCAACTTCTCCGACAGCCAACATGATCATCTGGACCCGCTGCAGGTTCACAAAACCACTTTCTGTGAGGTAGCCCTGCAAAGCAGAAAGGAATACAGCTGAAAAACAAGTCTCTTTTTGTGGCAAACACCAGAGGTTTTTAAAGAAAAGGCAAAAATCTTACCCCAGTTTTGTGGACCACATTTTTATATATGTTAACCAAGCGATCGATTGCTCCCTCCCTAAAACCAAACAACAGCACGAGATTCTGATCACGTAAAAGCACAGCAGGAACACTTGCAGGAAAAGAGGCGATATAGTCTCATCTACCTGATCTCCAAAGATGGCAGATGAGGAAGAAAGTCATTTCCCACAAAGAAGCACATAAAAACCCAGTCATCAACACTTCTTTCAAAATCAAAAGTGAAAGGCAGACTGGCCATAGTGAGTTCTCTTTCCAAATACTGCAATACACACAGAAGGAAAAGGACATTAGAACACATTGTATATAGGGGTCAAAACAGATACAGCAACTGTTCAACATACCTCTCGCAAAACACATAACCGGATGAAGATAAATTCCTGCTCAGCTATAGGAAGACTGTCTGCAAACTGATCATGCTAAAAGAGAAGGAAAAAGCTGCATTACATCCAAGCCACCTTAACATTTCTCAGCTCAAGTTTAAAGGCTGACTTTGAGGGGAATCAATGCTGTTTCCTCAAACCAACCATGCATTGTGCTACTCTGCATCTCTGTGAAGCTACTGATTGTTTTCTCTCACCAGTGAAAAAACAACCACCAACCAACAGAACACAAGTGAGGACATCAGGTTTGGCATGTTTGTGCTACAGAAGTACAACTTTTACTTGTTGAAAGTAAAGCTCATAGATAAAAAGAATTTCCATGAACAGCAGAATCCTTACCTTGCCTTGTTTTTCTCTGGGCAAACCCTGGCAATCCTTAACCTCATGGCCCATCTGGTTACAAAGAGCACAGGGCTTGGGTTTATTTGGTTTAAACTCTTCTCTAATTATAGTGAAGTTTGGTTCGTGTGTAGCTAAGCCCAGCATGATCAGATCAGCTGACAACCAAAAGGGAAGAATAAAACATAATGAAAGATATATGTCATTAAGTTTTTAAAAAGAGAAGTTTAAAAGCAGAGTACATTCTACCTTAAGCAAGTGTGAACACACAGATGTGCTTACCCACAAACCACCCAGACAGCTAAGGGAAAGTTAGCCCTTCAGGCAGAGACAGTACTAGACCTTTCCCCATATATTACACAGAGCTTTCAAAAACTAACCCACATAAATACAAGTGAAAGACTAAAAACTACAGCCCCCTCAACCTCAAAACAGGGCAAAGCAGCTCAATAGGACATATTGTAGGCAAAAGAGAACTCACCATCAGCCCCACACAGACAGTGATGAGTGTTTGGGTCATGGTTTGGCTGAGCTATACGAAAGGAAATTACATTTAGTTAACCAAAGTCATGTGAAATAAATTATTATTGACTAACCTTAATTTAAAATGATCACATTTATTTGAATTTTACCTCTTTGTCTCCTAATGTAATCCATGATTTTATGTTCCCCTTCTCCAGGAGCACTGGCATCAGACAAAATAACCTGTGAAACATTTACATTAGGGAAACAATTTATCCTGCCACAGAAAGAAAAACCAATTTCTGTAGATCATATACTGAATGCTGAACCTGATTTCTGAGGGCTGGAAGCTCTGATCTGTCGTTTTAACTAAGATATTATGATTCAAAATTAAATGATTTAAGAGTTTGGAACCAATGAACCATTCTTTTTTCTACTAATTCTATAATAGAGCAGAAATATTGACTCAAATACATTAACATATTTGAAGTTTCCTGACAAATAACTAGGGCAATCAAAATACACACTAGAGAACTAACAGATAAAGCAGACATATGCCAGCTTCCCCTTAGATCTTCTGAACTCCAGCACAGGCCGATACATTATCACATCATGCACTTCCTTACACTGGTGCTCAGATGAGCAGTAGCCTTTATAACACTCACGTCTGATGGAGGGAATTAAGCAGAGTCAACTGCCCTCTAATGAGGCCACAACACACAGCTGCATCTGAGAGGACCGACTGCTCTGCTCTTGTACAGAGCAAACATGGGGCTGTCAGACACAAAACTCAGTGGCAGTGGAGTTGTTGAGGAACAGGAGGAGAGGATTTCAAAGCCCAGAAAGCTGGTATGTAATATTTTTGTTGCCTGTCATCTATTGTCATCCATCATTAGAATAAAGGAGAAAACACAGTCCATCTGAGGTAGCAAGAGTTATAAAGGGAACGTGAAGAGAATACACAGACAATGTATCTTGACACTTTCCCCAGAAGAAGAAAAACAATCCTGAACTTCCATTATATAAACTCTATTATATCAAACTGTGGCTTCGACTGTCAAATCTTCTCATTGCTCTTAAATGAAATCAAAACAATCGGTGCTGGTAGATTGTGTTATTAGACAAAATGTATCTCTGAAGTCCCTCTCCAATCATATCCCAACCCAGCCTAACAGATCACCTTCATTTTCCTGAAGTGTGAAGCTGTGAAACTTACTGTCAAATTCTTCCACCCCGGGTCACTGTTCAAGCGGTCAGCGATGTAATAGCGAAGGCATTTAGCAAGATTGTCCATAAACTCAGTTCCCTAAAAAGTGACAGAGGAAAATAACTGGAGCCTTCATTCAGCCCCCGGCAATTGCTGGGTGAAGTGCAAGATTACTTACTGGAGTAATACAGTTGCTGTCAAATCTCTCCTTCACTTCTTCTGGAGGAAGAAAGCCACCTAGAGAGATAAAAACATTTAACAGAGTTAAATCAACATGGACCATTGCAAATCCATATGGAAGAGTAAATACATTTTTGCATGATAAAATCCTCAATGGCTCCCCTGGTAACAATTAACAGCTATTGAAAATTAGTTTGTTAAAAAAACCAACCAAACAACAAAACTGGAACAGCTCTTACCATAGCTCTTACATTATCTCCATCTCAAAATAAGGTGTTAGTACATCTACAAACATTGTTAACTTCAGAAAAGTGGTTTTATTACCTAGTCTGTCAGGAAGACTGGGAAAGAAACCTCAAAGAAACTAAGCTTGCTAAATGAGATAAAACATTAGGAAATGATTATATTCTTACATTCTCCCCTATGTTTCCACTATCTATTCACTTGGGCTCACAAACAGGGTTACACCAGCTTCTCTCATCTCTGAGCTTCATAAAGGGTCTTCATAGTCTTGAAACGCTACAGGAAGAAATGTTAAAAAAGTCTTTGCCCTCCCTCTCTAATCTCCTTCGAGGTTGCACAATGGTCCCCTTGCCTGGTCTAGAGCATTCACTCCTCCTTCAGCCACCTGCATGGACTGCTCCAGCCCATGCTTCAGTTACACACACTCCTTCCATGCACCTCTGCCCCCTTACAAAGTTGTGCTGACCTTGCCTCACTGAGTTTAGAGCTTCCACTCACAAGGAACTGTAACTGTCCTTCCTCATAGTTTGTCATTCCTGTGCTGTATTATTTCCATTTGATCCCTGCCTTTAAGCCTCAACCTTCCTTTCACCAAGCCCTACAAATGCGTGCTTTCTTCTGTAAGGATTTTGGTTAGTTTCCCACTATCACATTTGTCCTTGCTCTTACTTCCAATTTTTTCTATAGGAATTAAGAGTACTCAACACAAATCCACTTCAGGCAGAAGAAGGGAGAGAAGAAAAAAGTAACATTAGCTTTATCTTGGTTTCTAACTCTGGAGAACACAGATCCATCCTTCTGTGTGGGCTTGCTATCCCCTCCTGGTAACGCAGACAAATACCCACTAATTAGAAAACCCCCTTTCTAATCCTCACCGAAGTGTTCAGAACAAACAAGGTGACTCCCACTGCAAAACCTCAGACACAAGTGTCACAGCTGTACCTTTTGCCAGAATTTCTTGTCTTATTTTTTGCTTCTCTTCAGCAGCTTCCATGCCCTCCTTTGATGCTCTGAATCTCCTTGACCGCTGTTGATTCATTTTTGCACGTGGAGCCTATAAAAGGTATCACAATGCTTGAGTCAGTTATTGCATCTAGACAATTGCTTCCTTTCTGCTAGTTGGTTTTGGTAGACAGGACAAATCTCTTGAAACTGGCCAGTCTGTAATTATACAAGTCTTTAACACGAAATCAGTATAAACTGAAACAGATTTCTCTTGCCCCTGTAGTTTTTCAGGTTAGAAAACTTTCCCAAAGGATCCTAACAGAGCAGTTAGCATCTATCCTAATTCCCAAACGGCCATTACTGGGAACTCAATATATCAATACTTACTACTCCATCTATAGCCATGTAGAGAAGTCTCCTTGGTCTTACAATGTTGAAGATCCTGTCGATATACTCGAAAATCGCAACCATCATTTCATCTTCATTTTTGGGTGCTGGCCTAGAACACAGAGCATCCAATTTAACATCTGAAATGATAACAGTGAATCCTATTTGTAAAGAGAAATAAAAAAACTGCCTTACTTGTCTTCTGGGTGTGTACAAGGATGAATTATACCATTCATATCCAAATAGAGGTTATCAAACTCCACCTCATTGGGGTTGGGTTTGCTTGTGTCAATGGGAATCTTGACGCCATTGCACTCCTTGGCCTGTGAATGCAGTTGGGACAAGTATTTCAGTACTTGATTACAGAAGCGTCACAAGTAACCACAGATATATTAATGTACAGACTGATAAAAGCACATTTTTTAGGGCAGTAGAAAGAAAGATAGCAACAAGCTACCCACATAATGAAGGGGACTACAAGGATGCTGCAGAGGGACTCTTCATCAGGGATTGTAGCAATAGGACAAGGGGTCATGGGTTTAAACTGAAAGAGGGGAAGTTCAGGTCAGATCTAAGGCAGAAGCTGTTCCCTGTGAGGATGCCGAGGTGCTGGTACCCAGAGAAGCTGTGGCTGCCCCATCCCTGGCAGTGCTCAAGGCCAGGTTGGACACAGGGGCTTGGAGCAAGCTGCTCCAGTGGAAAGGGTCCCTGCCCGTGGGGAGCAGGGGTTGGGGCTGGAGGAGCTTTAAGGTCCCTTCCAACCCAAACCAGGCTGGGATTCTATAATGCATGATCACACTATTAAAATTGCACTTTCTTTTTCCTTCTTTTTTGAAGATGTTTATAAACCAGCACAGCTAGAAGATATTATGATGTGCTATGGCAGAGCTGGTTCATTCCCATCTATCAGAATGTACTAGAAACAAGAAGTTTCCATATCCCAGATTATTCTATGATTATTCAGGAAAGCAATTTTGTTTACTGCCAGGGCTACACTAACTCCCTCAGAATTTAGCAAAGGGACCTCAAAGTTGATACTGTGATGCTAGAACTTGAACACTATAACCAAGCAGAAACAACATGTCTCTACTTGGAACACTCTGTTCCCCAGACTGACACATCAAAACAAACTTGCACCTCTGCCTTCTCTCACTACAACCTGGTATTTCAGTCACACACACAGATCTGAGGCAGGCAGGGCAGTAAGGCAAATCATGAATTATATGATGGGCTGCACAAAGTACATTAGCACATCCTGGTCAGCAAAGGATGATGAGAAAGAGGACTTTCCCCAGGTTCCTCTACACAAAGGAAGGAGATCCTTTCAGATCCCACCAGCCAATCTCCACTTTGGGTATACACGTCTTAGCCTTCCTCATAACTATCAAATGCACCGAGATGCTCAAAGCCCTGAACTCTTCACCTCCTGCCTCTGAGTTGGTTTGTGAACGTATCTGAAGTGCTAAATAAAATCCAGTCCATACCTTCCACTTCAAAACCAAGTGAACTTTTGGCTGTAAAGTTTCACCTCCTCTTCATCAGTGCTTTGTTTGCTCCCAGGCTGCTGCCTAATGAACATGAAGCTCGGGCCACAGAGCAGATGGTAAACGCGATGCCAACTTCCAATTGCCCCAAAGTCCCTACAGCCACCTACATTACTGCACTACTACAACATTCTTGAACTCTTACAACAGGCTATACAAGGTGAACCCAGAAGTACACAGAAAACAAACCCCAGCTGAACTGGAAGTAATAAATAATCCCACACTATTTTGCACATGCTGTGATATCAATGACAAAGAACTATCTGAGCAAAGAGAACAGGCTTTCCATCCAGCCCCAGAGCAGAGCTGGGGTTGGCACTCTAACACCCGCATAAAACCCCTCGTCCCCTTCTCCCAGGTTGTCACAGCAGGTTTGAAACACTGCTGAGTGATTCAGAGCAGCTCCTCCACAAGACGGACTAGCACCCATGCTCACTTCTGCTTCCTCACCATGCCTTTGGGGTTTGTTGCTGGTTTTGGCTGGGATTGTTAGTTTTGGTTTTGTCAAGAGGAAGTTAGCAACACACTCACAGCCACTGTGAGCAATCCAGGTTCTCCCTTCCAACGCAACACCACCAAAACACATAAACCACTGAGCTAAATACCGACAGCATCAGTGTCAGAAGAGACATGAGCTGAGCAAGAGGAAGTCAAATGATTTTCAGACAAACTACAGCTGGAAAGGGCTATGGAACATCATGGAGCTGGAATGGAGGGCAATCCAACAGCCTAGCAAAAAGGGAAACTAGAGAAGTCAATGTCCTGTTATTGCACAAAGGCTGTGATCACACTCAGCATGAGACAGGAGGGGAAATGTGACACTGCTGGTTCTTTCCTTCACGTGGAACCTACCAGCAGCCGATGAACCAACGTCAAGCACTGCCCTGAGCTCCTGTTTGCAGACCTGCTGCCCGCTGGTCACTCAGGGGGTTTCCCACATCTCTAACCTGCAGAGCTCAAACTATCAGATACAAGAGGGGGAAAAACCCCAAACCCAACACTTGCAGATCATACCATCAACTCCCCTGCAATTCTCCTTCTTAGAGTAGCAGCAGCAGTAGCTGAACTTACCCCAGTGTTAAAAGGCAAATATTGAAACAAAAGTAAGTCTGTATTTGGTATTTACACTTTTCAGTTACAGCTGTCCTGAACCCTTTCAGGGCAATTGTGTGAACTCCTTTTTAAATAGCTGAGCACTAAATGCCTCTATTTCACTTTAAAGCAGATGAAATTTCTGCCAATTCACATCTCTCTGACACTATTCATCCATTCACCATCAAGGCCAGGCTGGACACAGGGGCTTGGAGCAAGCTGCTCCAGTGGAAGGTGTTCCCGCCTGTGGCAGGGCGTTGGAACTGGATGAGCTTTAAGCTCCCTTCAACACAACCCACACCGGGACTGTATGATCCAAACTAATCCTGTTGACCATTGTTTGCTTCCTCTTCCTTGACTGAACTTTCCAGAACACACACAGATCACTGGCAGGTGCACAAACTGTACTGCACCTTGTAGCTCTATTGAAGTTACTGTGGGCAACCAAGACCTTCAGTTTAGAAGAGCATTCATTCTGGCTTACATCAGATACGGCAACAAGAAGCTTGTGTTCTACTCGATGTTTCCTCAAACCTCTTGCCAGTGACCCATATAATACCAAAGGCTTATGAGTATGTGATATGGAAAATAAACCTGCCCTCTCACAGACCTTATTGTCAGTCTTGAAGGTAAAGCAAAATAAATATGATCTCTTTTAGATGGCTTTGAAAGCCGTTCAGTTTTCATCTGCATATCACTCTGTCAGCAACTTCACCATTACATCCTCATAAACCTATTAGATTTTTAATATAACAGCCTTGTAAAAGGTTTAAGTATCTGAGAGTGATATCTCTTGTGATATAAATAAACTGTTCACTTCTAATCTACAGCCTCTTTTGAAACCATTGAAAATAGATCTTCAGATATGATACTTTAGTTGCAGCTTTATTAATTCGTATGAATTTGATTAAGAATATTCTCTCCTGGATTTCATATTATCTTCAAGATCTTCCTCTTATTCTTCCTGCTCAGCTTAAGAAGCAGATTAATCAGATTTAAGAAAAAGAAAGAATCTAGCAAGGTAAGAGAACAAGGATCAACTTTTCAATATTTCCAAGAGACAAGCTATGGGGAGATAACAAATTTCTGATTAGAGAGATTTGCAGCAATCCTAAAACACACACGGGGCTGATTACATTGTGAGAGACGTTTAAATCCATCTCCAGGAAGCCAAACCACAGCCTCTCGCCACTGTCCCAGCCTGCTTTCAGAGGTCTGCCTAGATCCCAGTATAAAAGTATTAAAGAATAGGATTTATCCATGTGCTGCCTGTACTGTAATTGCAATGTGCTCCTAGGTTGGAGCACAGCACCGTGGAGGAGGACAGCAGAATCCGACCCCTCAGTTAGATAAATCTAACACGGCCCAGTGGAATTAGTGCTATCTTTTAATAAAGAACATTTGCTGTTACAAGTTCAATTATCAAAGACAAAAAACGGGACATACAATCACTACCTCAGTAAAGCCACGGCTACACAAACCTTTATTTTACCTAAATGAGAGCTGCTTCCAGTACATAAAGATGAAGCTAAATCTTTACAAATGCGCTGACAAAACAGTCTTCTGCTCTTAGAGAAAACTACTTAATGGATACAGATTGTCAACGTATTTGCTGTTTCCACTGCCTGGTTTTAAACAGACAGATCTTAAAGTATTATCCAGAAACAGCTGGACAGGCTTTTAAGACAATAAAATGTAAAACACCCATTCTTAATATACACAAACCTCTAAACCAATTGCTTTAGATTGCCAAAACTCTGTCTGCATCCCTTTGATCAGAACTGCTCCAAAACATCCCAGCCAGCAGACAGGACGGGGACACACACACACACACACACACACACACACACACACGTGTTCAGGTGTTAGTGCCCTAAAGCTGAGAGAAAGCAAATGCCATTGTAAACAGCTCTCAAGCTCTACTTGGTAAACCCCCAAACCACCTTTTCCTGTAACACTTCCCCCAGGCAAATCCTCAAATCTTAACTATCCCCTGGGGTAAAACCTCAGACCTTGCAGCTACAGGTAAAGTAAATGCCATGCATGGTGCTGAGGGAGGCTCACGGAAACCACAACTGCAATAAACCCAAGACTAACTCGGTTTTAGCCAGGCAACATTTGACTGACCCAAATCCATGATTCTGTTTCACTGCCTGAATCTGAAACACAAAACTACCTCGGCTGCAACAAGAACCGAACACCAGGACTGCTCTGTCTGCCGTTCCTGCCTGTGGAACGCTTGCTGAAGGCAGCTGCAGTCAGAAAAAGCCAGTGCCATTATGGAACTCAATTCCTTCACTCTTTTCCCCTCATCTTCACACGTTTCTACCCCCTTCACAGCACAGTGCTTCCCAAACGTGAGGCATGTCCTCCCAGAGGGGCGGCAGGAGGCAACAAGGCAGAAGCTGCAGCACGTGCTCAGGGACCTGAATTTCCCAAAGCCCTGTGAGGAAGATGAGCAGGGCACAGCTCCTACAGCCTGACAAAAGGTGACCCAAGCTGTTTGGAAAAGCCTACAGGAAAAGCGCTTGGGAAGCACGGACTCCAACAGTTTGTCTTCTCCGGAAAACTGTGGCTCAGTCAGACCTAGAGGGAACAACTCCTCCTGTTTACTTCACTGTAAAGCTACCACGGTGCAGCTACTTGAACTTGATGCAAGTCTGCGCTGTGGCTGAAGGGAGACACCCCCCTGTCACCTTCCATCCTCTCTGTCACCTTCCAGCTCGGGCCGTGCCCCCTCGCATGGCACAAGCATTCCTGCAGCCATGTGCACAAAGGAACCAGACCACTGAGAACCTGCCGAGCAAAAACGAGCAAGCAAACACATTTCAGCTGTGTTCCTCCCTAGAAAGGGCTCTTCAGGCACATCACCCCCCTCCTTCCCCCCAGGACATGGGTGCTGGTGCAAGGGAGATAACCAGCAGCTTAAGCAGCGACCACCCAGCTTAAAGCAATCAGCTCCTACTGAGAGCTGCGGGTCAGGGAGCCCACCTGTGGAGTCCAGCAGGCAGGCTGGCACTAACTCTTGGAAAAGCAGCTCCGGCTGCTGTGGAAAGCCAAATTTTGGAGGGTGCCTCTGGAAAAACCAGCTCTCTGTTTGGGCAGGAGGTATTTGTCCTGTACTAGAAAATACCAGCAACGAGACAAATGACAACAGAAGCTGATAGAGGTCAATGAGTGCGACTGCAGAGCTGTGTCAAGTCTTGGGCACAAGCATGATATCCTGTGTTGGTGGATGTGTTAAAACTACATAAATATTAGAGTGAGGTAGGAAGCTGCAGAAATGCGGGGCCAGGCCAAGGGCAATGGCTTGAACCTGCCCCAACAGGGCAGCCTGAGCTGAGCTCTGAGGCAGAAGCTGTTCCCTGTTTTCAGGTGCTGAGGCGCTGGCCCAGGGTGATGGCCCAGAGAAGCTGTGGCTGCCCCATCCCTGGCAGTGCTCAAGGCCAGGTTGGACACAGGGGCTTGAAGCAAGCTGCTCCAGTGGAAGGGGTCTGTGCCCGTGGGAGCAGGGGTTGGAGCTGGGTGAGCTTTAAGGTCCCTTCAACCCAAACCAGGCTGGGGTTCCGCGATAGGACAGGACAGCAAAACCTGACAAAACCAGTAAGTTTTGACAATGACTCAACTGTGAGGCATTCAGATGCATCGCTCCCACACACAGGCAGCTTCACGTTAGTTTTCAACAGCTCCTAAAGCTCACTTTGGCTTGTGATTTACCAGGAAGTTGGCGAAAAGGAGACACTGAGACAAGCACACACCAAAACGGCAACAACCATCCCCACTGCTCCCTGCTCACGGCAAGTTTTACCAAGCACTTCCATGAAGCCTCATTTGTGACCCAAAACAACACAAAGATACCCGGGAAGAGCTCGCACTTCAACGGACCGCTTGAAGAGTGGGGGAAACCGAAGCAGCAACCCGATTCCCTGCTCCCAACCCCGTCCCCTGCTCCCAACCCCGTCCCCTGCTCCCAACCCCGTCCCCTGCTCCCAGACCCGCTCTGGAACGCCCGGCACCGTCCCCGTCCCAGCTGCGGCCGCTCCCACCGACACCAAAGGCACCCACAGAGAAGCGAACAACAACCACCGAGAGACCGAACCCCCTTGGCCAGGCCTCGGCGCGCCCGGGACAGCCGCGCTGGGGCTGCGTGCGGCGCGGCCCGGCCCTGAAGCGAGGGCAGCGCTGCCCGGGCCGTGCCTCACCTTCTCCTCCACGCAGCTGACGATGATGGAGGGGTACTTGCGGCTCAGCCAGCGGAAGAACGCCGGCACCCCCATGGCGGCCGGCACCCGCCGCGGGCCTCGGCAACGGCGGCCACCGCTTCCGGGGGCGCAGGGCGGCGCGGAGCACCACGGGAGCGTGCGGCCATTTTGGAGGCGGGGCGGAGGGTGTGACGGCGGCGGGAGGCGGGGCTGGAGGGGGGGGGGGGGGTCAGCCCTGCCTGGGGGCCGGGCCCGGGCCTGGGCCTGGGCTTGGGCTGGTGTGGGGGGTCCGGGAACGGGGCTGATGGGCTCCGGGAGAGCCCCGGAGCAGGGCGGTGTGTGAGCAGCGGCGCAGCCCTGCGCTCGGGTGAGGCTCTGTGTGGAACCTGGCAGACCTCCCCTTCGTTTCTAACCGGACACCCGCACGGACATGGCCGGTGGGGGGATCGGGGCACAAAGATGGCGGAAGGGACGGCGGGCTCTGCTGTGGGCTCCAGGGCAGGCTCTGGAGGAGGCCGTTGCCCCCCGGGGCTGTGGGGAGCGGGGTTAAAGGGGTCTCGGTGCTGACGGGAGGGTGCGAGAGCAGCAGGAGCTGGGGGCACGTTGCCGGAAGCGGCTCGAGGGGTTCGAGACAGCCGCAAGGAGCAACAAGAGCCCCATCCCCTCGCTTTGCCCGTTGCATAAGCAGACACCATTAAGTAAGTTGGCAGTTCGGCGGCGGCGAAAGGGAACTAAACCGGCCTGCGTTACAGCGGGCTAGAGGCAGGGAGCCTGCGTGCTGCGCCGCGGCCCCGTGAGGAGCGCAGGGACGGGGCCGAGGACGCGGGGAAGCAGCCTGGGAGCCATGACCAGAAACAACAGAGCCTGAGCCGCGCTCGCGGAGGCAGCGCTGCCCGGGGACCTTGGTGCCTGGCTCGGGCGCTGCCGAAGGAATTAACCCCACCGCGTCGCGCTCGTTCTTCTTGGCCTGACGGAGCGGCTGGTGAGCCGCCTCCTGTTGTCACTGCTCTTAATACAGTCTGTGACTTGAATAGATTTCCCCAGCAACTTTGTATGGGCACCACATCTGCGGTATCAGCTCGAGATTGTCCTTTATCTGTTCCTGACAAAACGTACCCTGATTGAAGTTGCCTATTGTAATGCTGCTCCTCCTGGAATTTCGTGTGCAGTAAGGCAGATTAGCATTAACATTTTGTTTGTATTGATGGGCAATCAGTTGTTGTTCTGATAATGCTCAAGAAAACAGAAGACAGAGGCGCTGGCAAATGCAAATGAAACGTGATCATCTTATCTCATAATTACTCGGATAAACAAGCGCTGAAGAAGGAAGACTGCAACAAACATCTCGCAAAGTCAATCAGGGTTTTGTTAACCCCCCCCCAGACAACGACAGAACAGGAGCGGAACCCTGAAGCAAAGAGGGGGGCAGGAGCCGCAGCTCTGCTTCCCGACCGCGCGGATGGGACACGCGAGTAAAGGCCGGCACCGAGTGCCTGCGCCCAGCGGGAGCGCGGGGAGGCTTTTCCGGGCAGGATTTCCCGCAGGTGCGTGCCGCGCTGATGTCAGCCTGCGGAGGCTCCTGCCATTACAGCCCCCTTGTCCATCACCGTCATCTGCCATCACCTGCGGGCTGCCAGGCTGACAGCTGTGAAGGAGCAGCACGAAGTTGACTGGCAGGATGTTTTGCGTCTCGTGAGGCTGTGCACAATGCGAGTATAATAAATAATGCTCTGGAGGAACTCAGCTATCGCTTGAACACCAGCACAGAGATAGGGCCTTCGGAGAAGCTCCCAGAGCCATCTGTCAGCTGTCAGGAGCTGCGTGCCTCCGCCTGAGCTGGACTGAGGGAATGGAAAGCGCCACAGACTGGTGATGGGTGCCTGGTATCACGTATGGAGATGGGCAGCAGGCTGACATCAAGAACCCAGGGTCGCTCGGGAAGAGCTTAGAACTACAAAGTGCTGCGGACTTGCTGCAGTGTTCCTGACCGGCGTGGGCTGCCGAGAGCCTCCCTCCAGATGACCCTTTGGCTGGCATTCGCTGCACAGTCACGTCGAGCGGGCTGGCTGTGGCATGGGGCACTGGTGAGCTTGCGTTCAGCAGATGGCTGGGGCCAGCAGGACTGAATTACTGCAGCTTAGGAATGATGTGGGGAACACAGCAAGGAGCCGTGACCCAGGCACCAGCCCACGGGCGGTGGGTTCGGACTCTGGTTCTGGTACGGGGCTCCTGGGTGATGCTGAGCCCACAGTCCATGCAGAAAAACAAGCCTCCAGCTCTCAACCTACCTGGTAGCCCCCTGGGAGCAGCAGCATGACAAGGTGCTAGCCCTCCTGGTCCTGCTGCCATCCCATGATGAAATTTGTTCTCAAGTGTGACAGTTTGCAGGCAGTCCTGTGGTTCCCCTCCTCGTGGTAACCGGGTGCTGACTGAGGCTGGCCATCACAGTGAGATGTTGGGAGCTGTGCCATCCGCTTGGCACGTGGGAACTGTTGCTTTGGGAGGCAGGAGACCTCCCGTGGTTCCCATGGGCTGCCTTCTCTCCTCCTCTCCAGGCACCTCCCATCCCTTAACCAATGTGCCCATCACACGGGGCAGTGGTCCCACAGGACATGGGGAGCTGGGGTGGTAACAACTGGGAAAGGCAGAGGGATCCGTGCTGGCGTTCTGGCTGAGGCCATAGCAGCAGCCAGGGAGGCATCACAGGAGCCTTAATCCAAACTAGCCTGTGGTTGAACAGGCACAGAAACCCCAGCACAGTGGAGGAGGACACGAAAGCCTCCGGTGGAGTCCAGCTGTCCCACATGACATCAGCCCTGTCCTTCGCTCAGCCAGCTCCATCCCTCGGGCAGCTCAGTTCCCAGTTGCTGGAGCACTGCACCACTGCCTGAGCCCGCAGGCAGCCGTGCTCAGGGTTTTCACTTTCCAGCCTTCCCTGAGCCTCTGCTTCACGTCCTGGAGCTACACACTCTTCCTATTGACCTGAACAGTGTTACCATTTAAGGATTGCTTTTGATGGCCGGGGTGCAGAGGTTGGTGCCTGTGTGCAGAGATGCACCACTGCTGTAATTGGGGTCCTGCTTTGTGCTTTTGAACTTCCCATAATTACGAACAGATCTTCCCCTGGTTTCTCCCTTCGAAAGAAAATCTCCTGTTTGATGAACTTAATTTTAGATAACAGGAATTAGAGGAGGGAAATTAAAAATGCATGAAGCTCCCCGAGCCAGCCCGCTCCTGTGATGTCCATGCAGCAGCGCCAGCATGGACTGTACAAAGCAAGCACAGCAGAAACGCACTGCGCTCACCACGTGTAACTGCTGCTGCTCCAAAATGTGCTGAATTCCAAATGCACGCGTTAAGCTTTTCTTCTTGATCTGCTGCAGATCAAGATCAAACGTGCCAGCCCGCCCTGCACAGCTTATGTATGCATACCCAGAATGCTCGCTGGGCTTTTGGCAGACCACGTCTAGCTCCGCAGGCAAAACTGTAGCGTTCATCCAAGCGTTGGAAGAGGATGGTCTCATGCTCATGTGCAACAAGACCAGTGGCCAGGCCAGAGGAAGAAGTGCCAGCATGGAAACAAGACTCACTTGGTCATTAAATAACCACTCTAAATTCCATGGGACCCAGCTTCCTGCCTGAGGGGAGGTTGTTTATAGAGCCCTAGCCCACTGAGGTGCTCGTGCTCATGCTCAGACAAGCACTGTGGAAACCTCTGACATCCTCATTTCTTCCCCCAAACCGACAGAGCAGAGAAAGGCTCAGTCTCACAGGGCAGGAGTGCTGTGAGATCAGGGAAACACTCAGCACTGAAGAGAGAACACACAGAGGAGTCCAGGTGTAAAACCAGGGGATCTTTATTCTGTCCTCACACTCTCTGTGACCGTGCAGTGAGGACCTGCGCTCCAGGCAGCAGCACGCTCCACAGGTACAAGACGATTCTGCTCATTTCTTCCCCAGAGTGAGCAGGGGGATCTTAATCATAGAAGTCATCAAACTCATCTGCCTCTGTGCTGTGTGTTTGGGGGCGCAGGGCAGCCTCGAGCTCAGAGCTGCTCTCATCAGATTCGCCCCAGAAAGCTGAGGATGAGGAGAAAAAACCCAAGTTATCCGATCTTCTTTACCTGTTTGTCATTTGTATCACAGACATGAGCACGGCTTAGAGAGAAGGCACATACTGAAGTGCATGAGGCTGAGGTGGTTTCTGATCCAGCGGGATGTGGGTACATCGTGTCTCCAGAAGAGAGCTGCTGTGGCCAGACAGCGGCTCATTCAGAGGCCGCACTTCATTGTCCCTCAAGGTACCTTGAGAGAACATTTCCACTCCAAGCAATTTACTTGCCCAGCTGCTGCCTCAATTACAGCTTTGTCCATTATGTGGCACTTTGTGCCCTGCTTGACCCTGCAGTGAAGTCACACTCAGACCATGACGTCACAGAGCTGGCATCAAAACAGCAATGATGTCATGAGTGACATCACCACTTTGGGACAGGATCAAATACAGGCAAGATCTGGGTTCAGGGAGCTGCCTGGCTCCAACAAACAACTTCACTGGAGTGAAACACGATCACATTGAAATGTGGCAGGTCCCAGAGCCTCCTCAGGATGTAAAGTCATTGGATCTGTAGATAAGAATCAAGTGAAAAGCAGGTGGGGAAGCACAAGCCAAGGCCACACTGGCTCCCAGCACTGTGCTGTCTGCCTGCTCCCAACTGCTTGTTTGGTCAGTGTGATAGCCATGCTGCCCCAAATGTGGCACAGGGCAGCAGGAGGGAGGGAGGCTGCCACTCCTCACACAGACACCTCAGCTCCTGTTTGACGGAGGCGCTGTTAATGCCTTCAGTGCTTCTGATGGCACAAGCTCTATAAACACCTTATCTCCAAGTGCAGCAGCTGCATCTTTCATCCTGTGCTCCCGGCCCCCCAGCCAGCAGGTCTGCGCTCCACCAGGAACATCAGAGCTGTGCCCTGGGCTCACTCCTGTGCTGAGCGCTGGGGAAGGGGCTCAATGTGCTCAAAGGCTCGAACAACTGAAACTCCCCAGCTCACAAGGTCGGGGGGGGGGGGGGGGGGGGGGAGAGGGGTTT
>NDXB01022823.1:76406-90721 GCA_002631895.1 Agapornis roseicollis
GGGGGGGGGGGGGGGGGGGGAAGGGAGAGAGAGGTTTTCAAATGGCAGCAAAGCACCATTGCCAACAGCACCCTTAGAGCAGGTCAGACACCACAGCTCTAAGTCCCTGTTCTATAGCAGTTAGGACTGCACAGTGCTGAAAGCTGCCAGCACCAGCTTCACTGACAGGGCTCCATCAGAGGTGACTTCAGCCACCAGTGGTCCTTACAGTGGTTAAAGAGAAAACTGAAATACAGTGGGAATGAAAACACATGGGATCCAGCCACCAATTTAACAGAAAGGCCACTTGCGTGTGCACAAAACTTATTCCCGATGCAGGCTCCTTTGTGCACCCACGTGCTGCAGCCCTGCAGCCAGTCATGCTGCTGCCCACCCCTTCTGCAACCCCTGGTTTCAAAGGGAAGGTCAATAAAACATCAGGATTTTCCTTCCCAGCTTTGCTTCTACCTACTTGCTGGTCACTACTGTTTAAACCCCGCAGCAAAGATCATAGCTGCTTCCAGACTATGTGCAGTACAAAACACGTCCTTTCTGGTCCAGGCTTTGTCACTGTCAACTATTTGCTGACTCCTGCGTTGGAACAGGGAAATGCCACACTGTCCCACCTCCTTACACCCATGGCTTATACAATCCCACAGCGCTGTTCTTGGGAGATTTTCTACAAGGTGAAATACACTTAGAGAGACCTGTTGATTTTAAGTAGTGTAACTTCTGTTTCTTACCTTTGGATTTTATAGCAGCTACCATTCCCTTCCTGGTTTCAGCTCTGTAAAACAGAAAGAGATTTCAAATCATCAGCTCAAGGTCACAATGGTAAAAGAATACAAGTTACCATAAAACCCCCAAACAGCTGTACAATGGTGTGAAAAGCACCAGTGACCACTTTTTAGTGACTATTTTAACAAGGGTTTCTTCACCTTTCTGTCTCTTAAAAGGTGCAGACGCTATCATGCAGCAGAGCCCCTGGCCCAGATGTTCAGGCAGCGTGAACTGGAGTCATTCCCTGGTCCTGGCGCGGGTTTGCGCCGGCAGCAAGTCAGGGCTACAGAGGCTCCGAGCCCTGTCGATCTTTCGCAGCCTTTCAGATAATGCAAAGTAAAGAAAACCCCCAAACAAAACTCAAAGCACCCCCCACTGCTGCTCACTGAGCTTCCTTATTCCCTCCCTGCCAGCGTGCTCCTCCAGCCCAGCGCCTGGTTCCCATAGCATCATCCCGGCCCTATGTAAATGCGCGCTCTCCCCGCTGCCTTTGATCTACCTTGATGTATATGCAGTTGCGACTCTGTTCTGTTAAATGCCTGCTCTTGTGTCTGGAGCATCACAGGCCCTTTTGAATCCCTCAAACAAGCTGGAATCATTTTGATCTTTTGTGTGTGGCGTGCGTATTGTGTTGGTGCTGTGAAATAATCACACAGGGCAATTATGTAGGAGAATTAACTGTTATATTAACAGCGCTGCAAGAAGCTCAGAAATAAAGCTTCAGCTGATTTTGATAAAGGGAGATCAAATGGGTGATATTTGTGACATTACAGCCCCAGCTAGTGAAATAGAAGCAAGTGTCAAGCTGCAGTTTGAAGCCGTTGCCACAGCCAAGCCAGGGCTCAATCAGCTGTCAAACAAATCAATTTGCTGCATTGGCTTACAGAACGGCTTCAAGAGGGGACTTCAGCTATTCCAGCTACTGTTGTGGAAGCATTTGTGAAGCAGATATGGAAAAGAAAGCAGAGATGATTCACTGCTTGTCTTGTACCACCGGATTCACAAGGATTTGGGACTGCAGCTGGAAAGCTGAACTTAAAGGGGTGGGGAGTTTCATTGCATTACAGCTACCGGTGTTACACAAACTTGGCCTTTTACATCCACGGGGGCTCATACTCCTCTCTGCAAGCTGTGAATGCAGATACACAACAATTCATAGAAACAGATATTAAACATAGCCAAGCTTCAGCCAAGATACCAAAGCGAGGCTTAGGAACTAGCAACAAGCATCAGCACTAGCGGAACAGTAACAGTCGCATAACTGATTATTAACTCGTTATTCAAGTAGCAAACATTATCACGTTTACCGGACGCTCTGTTAGCACACCATCCAAACACCCCTCTGTGAGTCAAGCCCTACGCTGTGTTACACTTCAACTTCTTCAAATACACCTACTCCATGGTATTTCCAGCACATGTTTCAAGTCAGAGCCTTTGGGCTGTGTCCTGTGACACACTGAACACCCTGAACTGCTCACTGCGGTGGTGGCGTGACCCTCAGCCTTTCCCAGGAGATGCTCCGTGCATCCCAGGCTAAGCCCATGGAAGTGGGCTCAAGAGACTACAGCTCTGGTGGCTGCAGTTTTCCCCTGGGTGTTGTAGAGTGAGAAACCCCTTGTGTTGCTGAGCTCTCAATGCAGAGGTGGCTCCTGTGGCCAACTGCCCAAGAACATTTCATCTTTGGGTAGATCGGTAACACCGGATCCAGCAGTAACTGCTTCCACTGCTGCAGCTCCCCTAGCTCAAGGGGAAGCATTGTGGGGTTCATGTTCAACCACGCCAGGGTGTCCCCAGAGGCAATTGCTTTGCTCCACTTCTCTCTTTGGTTCAAGCCCAGTTTAAACACAAGAGGTTGGTCGTTTCAGCCCAGAGCCTCTGCTGTGCCCAGGACACCAGCCATGGCACGGAACCACCAGTACAGGACTGCCTGTGTCCTGGGCAGCTTGGTCCTTCCACACGCGGCTCAAAGCACTGTGAGGTGCTCCAGGTCTGGCCAAAGGCCAGAGGTCTGATGGAGAAGTTGTGATGGACAAGAACCACTGTGGCTGTAGGAAAATCTGGAAACCTTTCCTATTCTACCCCAGCTTCCCATGAGGAAAAGGGTCAATGCTGAGAGGAGAGGAAAGAAGACGGATGTCTGTATTCTATCCAAACCCATCCACTCAGTGGGGTGCATCCTCCTGGGGCTAATCTACTGGGTGGAGAATGGGGTTCACCCCCAGAAGAGCACAGAGCTGTAGTGCTGCACCAGGAGCTGGGTGTTGGTGTGACACAGCAGCCCATAAAGACAGATAGGAACATGGGGTCAGCGAAGGCCTGGAACAAGGCTGTCAGCACAGAGAAGCACCCAGGGAGGTATGGAAAATGGAACTAAGACATCAGAAATGCCAGATTGGAAATCCCAGCTCTGCCAAGCCAAGCCTGGAAAATGCTGCAAAAGAGCTTTGTAACAGGGAATACGTTCTGGAACTACATCTGAAGTGTCAGCCAAGGCTGGTAAGATGCAAGGAGACCTCTACCTTGCGAAGCATTTGTATTCAGCAATCGGCAAACTCAATCATGGAGTTATCATCTGGGATCCTGAGCACACAATAACCACGCAGACCTCCACGGAGAAATTTGGGAGTATAAATGAAGGAAGGCCAGTCGCACTGCCTCCACTAATCCCCCGTCGTGACCCTTCCATATCCATTTACACATTCGCTTCTTCCCTAAAATAATTCCAAACTGAATCCAGGCTCTAACAAAGAAAAAACCCCAAACCAGTTTAACTTCAAAGGGCCTTTTAATCTCTCCTTTACTCTGATGAAACAGGCTTTTTGTATTGAAGATGCTGCAACAATAAGAAATGAAAAAGCTCCGAGGAAATATTTCTGCCTCTGTAAAGAAAATTAATATTAAGAGGAAGAAGGCAGACCAACAATAGGCGAGTTAATAGAGGTGCCTCGCTGGCAGCAGCAGAAATGCTTCCTTTAGCTGAGTACCTTTTTGCTAAAGCACCTGTTGAACCGCACGTTTTGGTGTCAATTGAAAAGAAACCACCTCAGTGCCAAGGAGAAAAACACACGAAACCAAAGACACAAAGAAAACCACCCAAACACCACGGGAAAACCCAACAGAGCCCGCACCCAGGGGAAAAGCACCACCGGAACGCCAGGCCCTGGCAGAAACCCAGCGGGGGCACCAGGGCTGCTGCTGGGGTGGGACGCCTGCATCCTGCGCTCACATGGCCGAGATGCAAACCAAACGGAGCTTTTCTTGTTCATCAGCCCTCGGCGAGGGAAGAGGGGACGCTCTCCCCAGCAGCACGTGAGGGTGAGGAGCTGCAGAGCCAGCTCCAAAAAGCATTGTCTGGTCCGCTCAGCAGCAGTGCCTCCGATGCGACACTGGCCGGGGTGCTCACACAACATCCTCCAGCTCCAGCAAAGCCCAGCAGCTCTGCCATTGCCTGCTCATCATTCACTAGAAGTTGAGCATCACGGACGTATTCCCCACACTGGAAATTCACTATAAACTAAAACATCCACTACTCACACTAGAATTAAAGTGGTAATACTGAGGTTAAGTAACTACACTGCAAATAAGATGACTTTTAGGCTACGAAGATCTGTACTGAGCTGCATTTAAGACCATTCTCTGTTCAGATACGCCACACTGAGGGAAAAACCAACCCATCCTCACCTAGAGGAACCTCTGACACAAAGACTGAATCACAGCACCGGGATGAAACTGTTGGAAGAGCACAGGGCATCACCACAGAAATAAACACTACGTTGTCTGTAGAACAGGGCCAGTGTATTTACATGGATAGCCATTCCTGTAAACCATTCCCCACCGTATTCATGGAGCATCACCACTTCCACCCTGCTGTTCCTGCAACAGCTGGATGTTAACATTTAGGTAACAAAGCTTAAGGAAACAGCTGTACCACCAGGAAAAACGTGCCTGAATTTACAGTCGCTTCCCACAGAAGTGATTCTGCAGCTGGAAGTACACCGGCAGGATAAAACAACGGGATGGGGCTGGCTTGGGGGTGCAGCCTGGGAACGTACCACGCCACTTCCCCCGGCTTTCCTGGTAAAGCTCTTGACCACTCCCAGCTCCAAACCTCGGGAATCGCCAAAGCAGCCAGGCAGGGCCAGCGCCGGCTCGGAGGGGGGATGTGCAGAGCCGGAGTGCCCCCCGATGGCCACAGCCGCCTCGGCACAGGGAGCCGCGGCAACGGCCCTCGTTCGGCATCGGCCCCGACAGTAATTAAGAGGATGAATTCTTATCTGCCAACTTTTATTTGCATGTCATTACGTCTGTGTTTGGTGACGGCGGCTTTCGCCTCGGAAGCAGCCTTCGGAGACCAGCCCGGATTACTGCCACATGGCAGGTTAATCAGAGGTGAAAAACCCTTCCCACGTGTTGGGGTCCCGGCGGATAACGCACCGCGAATCCGCAGGTGATGCCGAAAGGGGACAGCGCGAACAAGGCAAAGCGACGGGAACTGCTCCCATCCGAACCCCCCCTTACCCAGACACCCAGGGCCCTCCTCGGCCACGGGATGCCACACACAGCGCCTGCCGCCCAGACAGGCCGCCTGACTTCTGATACCCTTTCCCCCGAGGAACTGCATAATTTATCACGCTCTTTGGTGGTGCAAAACACAAACTGTGCAGCCCCGAGCGGCACCTTTGTGCGGGAAAATATTCCCTTCATGATGGAAATGAAGGCAGGAAAAAGTAGTTTTGCAGCTAACCGTGAGGCAGGACAGTATTTGCGGGAGAAGAGGAAGCTCTGGCATGCACCTCTGAACAAAAGGGAACAAGTGGTCTTTACTCGGAGAGCAGCTTCCTATTAAGACTCACTCCTTCGTACATTATGCCTTTCATCCCCACTCAACCACAAAATGATTTTGCTGTAGGAAATACAATGGCAGAAAAAGATTTACATTGAAAGAATCTTTAATAATAAACTGTTGCAGATCTGCCTACTTCCCCGTGATTTATAATACAATAAACATCGGATTCTATTAAGTCTCATGCACTGAAGACACGCACTGAAAAACCGAATATGAAAGCCCTCAATTCTTCCCTTCTCCAGCCCCATAATAGTGAAATGAGCATGTATAAATGTGCTAAGAGTATCTCTTTGCATCTTTTATAGCTTGTGTGTATCAATCTGTAAAGCTTATTAAGAAAGTCATTGCTATGCAAAGCAGCACCCAATCTCTTTCTCTTGCTTTTCAACAGAGCACAGTGTTTAGCCAATAGGACCGGTCCCCGGCCCCTCATTCGGCATTCATAACATGCAACATTTGCACAATGTATCTCTCAAAGGCTGCTGAATAGAAAGCCTTAATACTCATGTAAACAACTGCAAACCAATTACTTAATGAATCAGGCCCACACATAATGAGGTGCCAGACAAAGAGCTATAAATGCATTTTTGCGCCCGAGCCTCTGCTTTAAAGTAAAATCCCTCAGCTGTAGTTTGGGCTTAACTGGCACATCATAATTATTGTCTGGGGGACATCAGAGGAAGCCATGCCTCCTGGCTGGGTCCGGCAGGGTCTCCCCGAGGTCACTCATCAGCTCAGTGACAAAACGGCGCACAGGATTGCTCCTGGCAGCTCCGCGGCGGTGCTGCGCGGCGACGGCCACTCTCAAGTAGTGGGGTTCGAGACCACTTGTCAAAGCAATAAAGCCCAGAAGTGACTGCACTAAGTGGAGCAGCGCTTAAACGTGAGCGCCGCAGACACCTCCCGGTGCTGCAGGCGCCCGCCCGGCCCGGTCCTCCTCGTCCCCGCCACTGTCACCGCTTCCCTCCCCGCAGGGTGGGTGCCAAGGTTCCCAAGAGAAGGGCTGCAGCGGAACTTCCCCTCTGGAAGGCTGCAGTGCTGGCCTTTCATTTGGAAAAGCCAACTGTAAGAGATTGATTTCCTTAAAGCAGCATCATCGCGTATCAGCGCATGAGGAGTGCTGCTTCTCACACCGAACAGTGGGAAACGACAGGGCAGAAATGGTTGATAATCTATCACAAGTAAGAATTTGAAACAGGGAAACCACTGACTCCATCTGAACGGCATCCGAGATGCAGGAGTCACCAAGCGCATCACTAGGGAGCAGTGCGGCAGCCGCAGGGACAAAGCTGGGAGACTTTCTCCTTTTAATACAGAAGTGTTCATTCCAAATTGGACAGATTTTATGGAGGGATCCTGGCAAAAGCTCCTCAGGGCCTGATCCTTCTCTTCCTGCTGTCCCTCTTTAGTCATTTAGCAAATACCTAACATCCAGCATTTAAAGACTCCTCTATAGGGGCCGCCCTGCATTTCACAGTTGCATCATTTGGAACATCGTGTTCAAACAAAGCTCCAGAAAACTCCAAAATGAAGAAAAACAAAAAAGGAAAAAATAAAAAAGGGAAAAGGAAAAAAAGAAAAAAGACAGAGTTTGGATACAGGGCTCTAAGAACGGATCCCACACAAGAGCAGGAATGCCATTCACCACCACCGGGTTCCAGCTTGGGTTTACTGCACTTGGGGAGTGACAGAAATCACACAACTGCACAACAGCACTCACAAAACTGAGCTGACCTCGTTGATACCAGCATTAAAAACAAGCTACTGAAAGGGATGTATAAACAGGAGCTCAAATTTCATCAGAAAGCTTTAAAGGCTCTTCCCCAGTGCTGGAAGTGGCAGTTTCAGACCAGGAGCCATGCAGCAGCACTCATCGGGCTCTTCTAACACGAGCAGATAAGCATCTAAAGCCCAGCCAGTATTTCACGAGCTGCCCGTGTTCTACCCCATTTTCTGCTGCTTCTTGACCACTAATTTGATTGCTGCTGTTTGATTCCCGTTTTGTGCCAATGAAGAACACAAGGAACATGCAACAGAACTGCCCAGAGACCCAAGGGAACGGCTGCATTTTAACACATACACAAACCAGCTTCCAACAAAAAACAAGGGAGAGAAAAAGAACAAGCTGTGCCCTTTAGGTACATGCGAGGCCACTAATTAAACACACTCAGTTTGAAAGCAAGAAAATAATACGACTAAGCCAGCATTAAATACAACAGCCCCAAACCCATGGGAAGCGTTATCCAGTTACAGTGAGTTCACATCTCGCATCCAGGGAGGAGAAACCCACCACTTTGTATCCTGAAGACTTTCTGTTCTCTGTCTGCCCCTCTCCTGACAACTCCCATTGTCTGGCCCCTGAGCAGCCCGGCTGAAAGCAGCTGGACTGGCTCCTTCGTGGTTCACTGAGATGTCAATTGAGTCTGAGAATGGGAAAACAACAGCTGCAAAACAAGCCTTGGCTTTGGCACAAATATTTGCTGAGGTGCACCAAAGTTGAAGATGTGTCAGTAAATAAACATAAATACAACCTTAACCCGGGCTCGAGTGAAGAAACCCAGTAACCAGAGCTCCAGGCCTTTGCTGTCGGTGTTTCTCATTGTGAGAAGCATTTAATGCTACAGGATTTCACAACTTTACCTTGACAAGGGAGGACTTGGGCTCGACGAGGGACTGGTTTCCGACTGCGTTTCGTGGCTCCCTCTTGCTTTGGAACCGTTATCACCAACATCCCAACCTGCTGGGTAAAAACACCGAGCCTGAGTGTTCAGCTAAGGCTGGCTGGGCCATAGAGCAGCCGGCAGCCACCGCAGCAACACTCCCGCTTCCCAGTAGATCCATGCAATGGTTTGACAACAAAATCCAGGGAAGAGCACGCACCACACAGCTACAGTACCTGCCTCAAGGCTGGTTGCTCTTAAGTGGAAATTAGTTAAAGCCACAGGAAGCAAGACCCCCTCCAGTGATTAATTCCCTGATGATTCCTTGTGAACAGTGACGTTTTTACATGGTTTACCTCGTTTTGGAAGAAAGAGCAAACACAGATTCTCTATGGAGCTGAATGGCAACTTCCTGCAAAGCTGGAGGGATTTCTGGGCTCTTTCGGCTCTTTTCTTTTACTCCCCAGGTTCTCATCACTCCGGTTAACCGGGAGGCGAGGCTGTTTTCGCTCTCCTTCCCCTGGAACATGGACTATTTGGGCGAGTTACAGTTCCTGGCTGTAATTTCATTCTGTAATGTGGATTTACTAGCTCAGTATTTTCAACCATTCTCTTCAATGAGAGCTGTGTTTGGGAGACACAAATCTTGGGGGGTTGCTCACTTACACAGCCAAACCCCCAACTATTCCACAATCTTTTATCCACGCTTCCCTTTCTTTCTTTCTTTCCCCTCCGCTCTGTATCTCATTCTGTAGAGACAGATTTAAAAAGAAGAGGTAAATGAATTCATTCACTGGAATCGTACAATTGCTCATCTTTGTGCTCATTTCCAAAGGACACGACGCTCAAGCACAAATCCCGCTTTAGAAGGCTACTTTGCATGTATACATGTACAGCACTGCAATTACAAACAAGCCCCAATTGTCACCAACTTTGCTCCATCCCAGCAGCATTCAGTATTCCTGTGCATCTCGGACCCTGCTTTTCACTGCTGAGGAGCTGCTGCAGGGGATGACACTGCTCTGCCCTTGCACGTCAGCAGCGCCAATCCTGCTCGCACTCGGGTGCTTCCAACAGAGGGGTGCAGCACGTCCGGGTGGAGCGGGAGGCGGCAGAGCTCAGGTACTCAATGTGCTGCCTGGGGGACAAAGTCCGGCTGCTTCCCAGGAATGCGTGGGGAAAAAAGGAATTAAGGACAGGAGGGAAACAAGGAGCAAAGGGGGAAAAGGGAACCACCCCCGGCCTTCCCCACGATGCGCACATGCAGAGGAGCAAAGACCTGTGGGGATCATGGAAGGTGTCCTCCGTGCAAGATGGAGCAAAGCGGGTTCGTGCCGAGGGACCACTGACCACAGGGGAATGGGTATTAACATTGCTGTGGGGAAGGGAAAAAGCCAGTTTAAGCTCATCAAGTCAGAGCTCCCAGAAAGTGCTTCTCACTCCAGCACTAGTGCTTCACACAGGTGTATTTCTCAGGGCTCTCATGCACAGGTTCAAACTAGGAGACACACTGTGCCTGAGATGATGTGCTTGCTTCTTGCCTGGGGATGGAGCAGACCCTGTCTCAGGAGGCTTCCTGCTGCCTCAAGGAGGCCTTGCACAAAGGCTGGGTAAGAGAACACCACAGGTCACAGGCTCTGCAAGCATTCCAACTCCAGTTATGGGTGTCCTGCCCTCAGCCAGGGCTCCAGCATGTGCATGGTTTGATCCTTGCGTGGAGGAGAAGTGAAGCAAACGGCCTCTGCACAGAGCATCAGCTCCAGCCACCCTTCCCATAGGCAGAGGGACACATCCACCTCATTACAGCCTGTTAACGGGCTGAATGCTTTTCCTCCTTCCCAATAACAGAGAGTTGGGAAGGAGCAGAGGGTGGCCTCAGAGGGTGTTAAGTGCACTGGTTAAGAGGCTGCATCTGACCTGTGCCTCTCAAAGCCTTCCCCTTGCTCCAGTCTTGGCCTGGAAACCCCACCGTGGTCAGGGACCTGATACCCAGCCTGCTGCCAATGGGATTCCCTGCAGCAGGCACAAGCTCTGGGAAGTGCTACAACGTGTGCATGAGTAACTTCCCCTTCCCATTCCTCAGGGCAGGGACATGGAGCCCATCTCGGACTCAGGCAAACCCACCTCCCCTGCCCACTTGGCACTTCCAAGTCCAGGTCTCTGCCAGCCCTACCAAGGCTGTTGTGTGCAGCTCTCCTTAGGTGTTTACATGCACACCAGCCTCCAAAGGCCCTTCCCCCAAGCTGTCCATGCCTGTGCTGGCTCCCCTTCCTTCACAAGGTCAAACTAACACAAACTACTTGTTCTTCACCTGTAAGACCCTCCAGAGCCCAGCTTTGCCCTACCTGGCAACTGTAATGCATTGCTGGGCTACCAATCCCCCCTCCCACCTTAGTTACAGCAGACTGCCTTGCCCATCAGTCCAGTTGTTCCCCATGAGCATCTTTGCACTGCCTTCCATCCTAAGCACCCTACACAAATGGAAGATCTTTCTGGGAACTCCTAAGCCCACCAGCTCACGTCCCTGCAAAGCCTGCAGGGCTGTGGCACCCAAAGTGTAGGGCAGCACATAGGCAGTCAGTGTGCAGCATCCACTGCTCTGTGTGCTGAGTAATAGCCTGGCTCTTACCTCCTCTTTCCCCACTCACCCACTTAATCCCTGTGCCTCTAACATGCTCACATCAAGGAAGAGCCTTGGTTACAGACAGGCAGCACTGACAACAAAACCAGCAGCAACAACCCAGTGTCAGAACATGCAAGTGACTGGTGCAATGTGCATGGCAATGAAGAGGAAGGAGATACAAGAAATCCTCTGCTAGAAGAGAAAACTCTTAGACACTTTGGCTCCTGATAAAGCTGCATCAAACCAGAAAACCCTTATGTAGAGCAGGATTTCTCTCATAAAACTGACTTAAGGTTAAATGCATCTCAGTTAAAAAGACGTTTTTGTTCTCTGGTGTGGGTGTTTCTGTTGTTTGTTTCACCAGAAGATTCTAACTCGCCCCTGCTGCAAGCTGGGGCCAGAGCACCCAGCGGAACACCACAGCCCTGGCAAGAAACATGCACCAGGTAACAAGGGGGAAAAGGCAAAAGAGGGAAGAGATGGGTTTCGAGCACAGCAGCAGTGAGCAGATGAAGCCCCTGAATAAAGGGACTGCAGCGCTACTGAACTCATTCTGCAGGGAGCAGTGGCACCGGGAAGCAGAAGCAGAGGTGAGAGGAGGGCTGTGACAGTGCTGCTGGAGAGCAGTGGCTCCTGATACCATCTCCTGATGCCTCCTGGCTGTACACAGCCATGCTAAAAGCACCTCTCCCTGCCTGACTGAAGTCATTGAGTTCTTGCTACACCAGATAAAGGCAGATGCCATCTGCTTGATGTTCTCTTCCTGTGTGGGGTTTGGAAGGAGCAGCCTCACCACATCACCAGCTCCGTGTTCCAGAGGCACCCCAGAAGCAATGTGGGTGCATGGGGTGAAGCTGTCTGAGCGGCCAGCCCAGACTGCACAGACACGACTGAGCAAGCTTGGTAAAACTCAGCCTTCAGACCCAAGCTGGGATGTTAATAATGGAAAGTTCTTAATGCCACTGTTCGAGCGATGCTGCAGCAGAAGGGGAGCTGGTGTGGCCCAGGTGGCACTGCTGTCCTCGTGCCTTCTTCCCTAGGCACCTTCCCCTCAGAACCAGCAGGGCATCTGCAATACCACTATTCATTACTACTTAATTCAAGATACTCTGCCCTTTTCACCTTTGAATTAAACATGTGGGGCCAGAGCAGCTCTCAGGGCAGCTTTCACAACTCTGGGCAGAACAGAACGGGTGCAGGTTTCTTCATTAGGCAACAGTTCCAGGAAATCCCACTGTCACTGCACAATGAAGCACTACTGTTTTGTTCTGCTGAGCAGTTAAAGTGATCTTCAACCAGAACACACTGTACCAGCACAGTGTTTTCTCCATGTGCTCTCCCTATGGCCTAGGCTGCAGCACTGATCACTTTATAGCCAAACGCCTCAGCAGCTAAAGAAGTAATGTGATTGTTTGCAAACAGAGAGGTAAGAAAGCTCTTGGCCTTGTAAGTGCAATGTTTATGTCTTGCTGCTGGTGCTACCTCTCACAAAGAAAGAAGGCCACACTTTAAACATCAAACCCAGCATTAAAGCCCTTCACTGCATAGTTCCAGCATAGAGGAGTCACCCGCAGACACCAACACCAAATCATCTTTGTACAAGCAGTGCTTGCCTCTGTCTGCCTGGGAATGGGAAAGGTGATCCTCAAGGCTGCTGGGTTTTGAAATGCAGGCTGGGAAAACACAACCACCACCATGTTCATGTGCAGCCCCTACAGCTTGTGAGCAAATCCAAACTCTTCAACCCAAGCCACAAAGCATGTAAGCAAGCTGTAGGATAGTAGATGCTGCTCTACCATGAGAGGAACAAGAGCACTCTGTATCCCACTCAAAAGCTGTAAGGAGCTATCATCCATTATTTCCAATTCAAAAACTAATCAGTAATCCCCATAGGCAAACATGGAGAGCAAAAGAGCTTTCGCAGAGTCAACCCAGCCACGGACCTGTATCTCCCTCCCGTACACAAGTGAGAGACTGCACCAAAAGGAAGTTCGCTTTCTCCATGTGCTTTTATCACCAGTAAAATAATGGCTTGGGTATTTTGGCTGTCACCAGACTTCAAAGCCAAGAGTGCCTTGAAAGGAATGTTACCAGACCAGCTGAGCCCACCAGCTGTGTGGCTGTAGTTTCCTTGGCAATAGTTACTGCAGCCTGGCAGGCCTGGGCTATCGGTCCGGTACCAAAATGGGAGAGTAACAGCAGCTCGAGCCTGGAGGAACTTTATCTGAACAAGCTCCTCCCCCACGGTAACACCAATTACTGCACTTGCTGATCACCTACAAAGAGCTGCATGGGATTAAAGTGGGCTGTCAGCTGCTATTGTCACTGCCAGCACACAAACAGCCACCAGCGTGCCTCTGCCCTGGGACCAGAGGTGACAGTCTTGGCTCTACACCGGCTCCTGTACTCACCAATCTCCCCTGCAACAAAGCAGAACGCTTGTGATCAGAGAGAAGACAAAGGCAGCTGCAGACCTGACAGAAGCAAGTGCAAATGGATGGGAAAAGTCTCCAAATTCAAACCTGGCAGAGCACTGCCGCAACCAGTGCCCAGAAGTAGCTCAAATACTAACAAAGATCTTCCTACTTCCTTTCAGTGAAAAAAAGGATAAATAACAATCACTGTAATACTATATCAATATAGAATCATAGAACAGTTTGGGTTGGAAAGGCCCTTCAGATCATCCAGTTCCAACCCCCCTGCCATAGGCAGGGACACCTCACACTAAACCATGGCACCCAAGGCTCTGTCCAACCTGACCTTGAACACTGCCAGGGATGGAGCACTCACAACCTCCCTGGCCAACCCATTCCAGTGCCTCAGCACCCTCACAGCAAAGAATTTCTTCCTTAGATCCAATCTAAACCTCCCCTGTTTCAGTTTGAACCCGTTACCCCTTGTCCTGTCACTGCAGTCCCTCTGTATAGGACATCGTCCTCTCGANTTCTTCCTTAGATCCAATCTAAACCTCCCCTGTTTCAGTTTGAACCCGTTACCCCTTGTCCTGTCACTGCAGTCCCTCTGTATAGGACATCGTCCTCTCGAGAGCAGACACCTGGGTGACCAGCAGACTTGGGAAATCCCAGTGGAGCAAGCCATCCACCAAGAATAGCTCTAGAATCATAGGCTCAGCCAGGTTGGAAAAGCCCTTCAAGCTCACCCACTCCAACCCTTACCCCAGCACTGCCCAGGCCACCCCTGCCCCATGGCACTGAGGCCTCCTCTCCACGCTCTCTGAACCCTTGCAGGGCCGGTGCCTGCAGCCCTGCCCTGGGCAGCCTCTTCCAATGCCTGAGCACCCTGGGGGCAAGGAATTGTTCCTCAGCTCCAGCTAAACCTGCCCTGGGGCAGCTTGAGCCCGGTTCCTCTTGTCCCATGCCTTGTTCCTTGGGAGCAGAGCCCAGCCCCTCCTGGCTCCATCCTCCTG